>VZTY01005194.1:0-12816 GCA_013400935.1 Turnix velox | reverse complement strand
TGGAACTAGATGATCTTTAAGGTCCCTTCCAACCCAAACCATTCTCTCTAAGTGGAATGGAAGAGCCCCACAGTCCTGCTTGGGCACAGATGGGGGTAGCATCACCCCAGGATTGAGCCTGAGTGCAGGTATTTGAGCACCCAAAGCCCAAGGAGCTGGGGCTGGTCTTGGAGAAACTGTTCTCCTCATGTTCATGCTTTTCCTTCTCCTGCCTCTCCTCACTGCACCCTGTCTCCATCAGAACAGCTTGTGTCATTTCTCCTTTCCCAATGCCCCAGATTCCTCTGCCCCATTTTTAAGAAGAGGGAAGATGCACCAAATGTATTGGAGGGGACCCTGTGAGGGTGGTGAGACACTGGAAGAGGTTGCCCAGCGAGGTTGTGGATGTCCCCTCAATCCCTGGAGATGTTTAAGGCCAGGCTGGATGAGGCATTGAGCAACCTGGTCTAGTGGGAGGTGTCCCTGCCCATGGCAGGGGGTTGGAATTAGATGATCTTGAAGTTCCCTTCCAACCCAAACCATTCTATGATTCTATGACCCAGAGCTGTTGGTGTGAGCCTCAGGAGAAGTGCATCTTGTCAGTAGAGAGAGAGAATAACAGGGTGCTCCATAATTGCTGTCATTTATCTGTCTGAGCTGACGACCTTCCCATTTCATTTCCTCTCATGTAACGTTATAGGGGACACAGATGAGATGTTCAACAAGGGCTGACACAGGGAAGTCTGCAGGAGTGTTTAGTGGGAGGTCAGGAATTTTTAAGAGCTATTACTACAAGGTGGTGTGGTTTGGGTCATGTTTCTCCTAGACATCTTGTCAGGAAACTTTTTAAATAAGAAATTCTAATCTTTTTATGTATGGTACAAGCTTATTAAACATAAAACCAGGTTCTAAAAGTATCATCAGACAAGCTCAGGAGCTAAAAAACAAGGAAAAAAAATCCCGGAGAGAAATAAAACATGTGCTAGCCAGAGTTTTAAAGACAGTAGCCACAACACATCAGCTTTTAATTAGCAGCTACCTGCAGTGGCAGTGGCTTGGGATGAAATGTTTTGATGTGCATAAATGTTTCTAGAAAACAGTTGAAGCTTTCTTAGATCCTGCATAATTTTTTTTTCTCCTGACTATTTTGGTTTTCCAGAATGGACATTTCATAGACTGAAATGTAGGGAAGATCTGAGGTCTTTTGCTCTCTGTTTCTCCAGTAGTAAACTGAGGATAGTTATATTTATGTGCTGTGAAATGATCTTAGCTCTTCCAGAAACCCAATATTTAATGACTGGGTAGGACTAGGAGTTGTGGTAGCAGTAGCTGAAGGCATCATTTTACCATAAATCCTGCTAACCCTTGATGGAGAAGAATGTCATATTTAGTGATTCAGATTTCCTCTCTGATGTGCCATCTTTTGTCAAAAATATCCTTGATTCTCACCAACAATTTACTTTCTTTTCTCACAAATTCATCCTGCAAATGTCTTTGCACTGCAGAGCAGCCCAGTGATGGAGTCACTGATGTGGTTTTATGCCCCAGAAAGATGCCAGATGATGAGGTGGGTCCTGGAGAACTTTTGGAGTAGGAAGAGGATTCCCAGCACCATGATCATCTCTCACTCTGCCATTGGGACTCAGGTCATGGCACAGAAAGAGATGGAAAGGCAAGGCTGCATGGCCTGTGAGGTATTTTAGGACTTTGTCTAAGGATGGGTAATGTCTGATGAAGTTGGAGAAAAATCCATCTTCCTGAGCACAGTCGAGTTTGTTTGGACTTGGGGGAAAGGGTGAGGTGTCCTCTAAATAAATCCTGCCTCAGGTCAGGCAGGTGGCTGCTGCTCCTGCCTAAAGGGATGCTGGAATATCCCTTAATTCATTATCTGAGTGGGACAGGCTGTATATACAAGTGTGCAGATGTATGGGTCCCACCTTCTGTGCACATGAGACATTCTGGAGACATTCAAACCCCTTCTTGGTGTGTTCCTGTGTGACCTGGTCTAGGTGTTCCTGCTCCAGCAGGGGAATTGGACTAGAGGATCTCTTGAGGTTCATTCCAATCCCTGACTGACATTCTGTGATGCTCATTTCTAGGCTCATATTTCTGCCTCAGAGTTCCTGGAGCCTGAAATGCAGAAGATCTACACTCACATCACCAGGGATGTCTCCTAGGGAGGTCACCCCATAACACCATGTCTCACCCCATAGGGACCTGCCCTTCAAGAGGATTCCCCAGCCTCAGACACAGAGGACACACCACGTCCTCTCCTGATTTATACTCAGTGCAGTCCAGCCCAGCATCTGGCACCTGTGGAGGAGATAATATTTGTGGGGATTATAAATCAGAGTGTCCCCTTTCCAATGTAAATTATTTAATTCCAAGTACTAATTTCCTTTCCAGGTTCTTTGGTGTCCTTCAGAATGTGTTGGAATGCTTAGGATTAGCAGGAGACTACACAAGGTATCAAGGATTTATATCTCTGTTATTAAATACCTGTATTTTAATTTCTGCTCATTTCTTCCTAATTTTTTTTCCTGTAAATTCTTGGAGGCAAGAAGAGTTACAGTGTGTTTGTGTGGAGCTGAGCAGATTGGCTCAAGTCTGATTTTTGGATTTGTTGGTCTTCCTAGAATGCAAATCATAACTGTAAAATACTAGCAGACAGTAGGGATTTTTTAATTTTAAAAATGAAATAGTCCAGATCCAGGCTTAGAACAAGAATTTCTGGCCTGGTCACAGTTTGGAGAGTGAGAAAGGAAATCATTGAATCAGATAATTCACCATCAGCTGGGCAGGACAGTTTGAAGAAGAGGAAAAGCTGAGAAAGGAAAGTTGTGGAGGGGAAAGTTTGTCAGAGCATGGAGTGATAGGACAAGGGAAAATTGTTTGAAAATAGAGGAGGGCAGGGTTAAATTAGATATTAGGAAAAAATTCTTCACCAGGAGGGTGGTGAGACAGTGGAAGAGGTTGCCCAGAGAGGTGATGGAGGCTCCATCCCTGGAGGCATCCAAAGCCAGGCTTTCTGAGGCTCTGAGCAGCCTGATCTATTGCTGTCCCTGTCACTGCAGGGGGTTGGACAAGATGACCATGAAGATCCCTTCCACCTCTTATTCTATAATAAAAATGATTCTACCCTTGCTTTGGAAGCACATTGAGAAGCTGCTGCTCATCAATGTGAGTGATGGGCCCCTCGTATTAACCTGGAGGGAACATCCCTCCTGCTGAAGCCACACAACTCATCAGCTTCAAACAACTTGCTGGATTTATCCTCTGTAAATTCTCCTCCCCTTGTTCAGAGTCAATCCAACCTTGTTAAAGCTTGTGAAATTTGATGGGCTCCCAGCACGAGGCAGTTGAGCTGCTGCTACAGGAGATTCCCATCCATGTTGGGTTTTATTAGAAACGTTATGTCCCATCTGTTTCTAGATGCTCCTTCTTTCATCTTCCTCATCTCTTCAGGCTCCCTCTTCCAAAGGGTTTGCTGGACCCATGTGGAGTTAATAAGCAGTTTTTGGTGAGTGCAGGCAGAAGGAGGGAGATGTCTTGTTTCATAAAAGCCTGTCATTGATTTAGCCCTCCTTCTGCTGCCCTGCTTCCTGTTCATTTCTCCTCACACTTCCAGATTGAGAGATGCTGTTTATGTTAAGGATGTTTCTCGTGTTTACAGATGGGGCAGCCTTTGTAAACCACTCTGAAGAGCTGTTGTTTCCAAAGAGTCTCTTTCTTTTCAGGCTTTCAAGAAGGAGACTCAGCACCTTAGTGCTTTGTGCTGGCTGTTTGTTTTAAAACTTCTTTAATAGATCCTAAAAAAAAACCCCAAAGAGTGGGACTGTTCTTTGGTGGTGCCATGAACCTCCTCACCATTTTCTGATGGCTTAGAAGCTGGGGTGCATGTGGACATCATCTCTAATATGTCCCTTCTTCTGTGTGATCACATTATGGAATTTTATTTCATAAAGTCATTGTTCTACCTCCTTTCTCTCCCCTCCCACGAGAACACTGGAGTTTTAAATCACCATTTTTTCTTTCAGGAAAGAAAAGAAACCCCAAAATCATACCTGTTTTTGTGTTTTAGGAGAATGTGTTCTTTATTTTTTGAGTCTTGCTTTAAAGATGGATTTGTTGGTTTGGAGATTTTTGGGTTTATTAAGGGTGTCATCTAGAACTAGAGTAGATTTCTTGTGGAAATCCCATTCAGGGTGGATTTTCTGCTTCTCTTGAAGTCTGAGAACCATTGGAAAGAAATAAATTCACCAGGTTGTCATGAAAGAGTGGACACCAACATGAATCCTTTTTAGCCTAGGATGTGTGGGGTGGGAATATATTTTCCCTAATGCCATGGACATAAATTTTGGACAGCCCAAAAATAAAAAGCACATGTTGCAGGAAGGCAAAGTGCACCCACACTTAAGCTATCAAAGAACAAGAATGACCAAGCCAAATATCTTTCACTAAATGAAGCAAGAACTCCAAACTGAGCACTGTGCAGGAATAAAATGCCAAATTCATTCTTATTGCTTGTAGGTTTTGGGTTTTTTTTAATAAAAGAGGAATATTGTAGGTTAATCTCAGTAGCCAGTCTAGTCTGGAGGTTTGCTGAGCCAGCAATTCTTGCCCAGTGTGGACAGCAGGAAGGAGTTCATGGCTTCTGGGAAGTCTTGCCTAAGTTTCTGTGTGTTCTGAGATGTTTAGAAGGTGAAGTGAAGTGTTCAGCTTCTGGTTGTTAGATGTCTTTATTCAAATTACAATGGGTGTAGTTCCTTGGATGAGATGGAGAACTTGGGTCTCAATCTCTCATTGTAGGGTTAAAAGGAAAGCTGTGGAGGAGGCCACAAAGATGATCAAAGGGCTGGAGCCTTATGAAGACATCTAAGGAGTTGGGGTTGTTCAGCTTGGTGAAGAGAAGGCTTGGGGGGACCTCAGAGTAGGTTCTCAACCTGAAGGGATTGAGGTTGGTCTAGATGACCCTTGAAGGTCCCTTCCAACTCTATGATTCTATAATACAATTCATGATGTCCCAACATTCTTGGTGAATTGCTGCCAATTATACTCAGTTAAATATTGAAGAAGGTATTTTTTTTAACCATTATTTGTTCTCTCCCAAACCAGTTCCTCCAGGAGAAATCAAACTCAGCAAAAGCATTTGTCTAAAGAAGTGAACTGAGAGGAGGCATCAAACACACACCTGGATCTTCCCAGTCATGGTAAGTCACTAAAAATCACTAAATAGATATTTAAAAATTCACTTTTGGGAAAAAAAAACCAACAAACCGCACTGTCCTCTAAGTGAAAGTAAGCAGAGAAACCTGTTAGAACCTAAAGCAAGGAGAAGTTATGGGGTTTCTGTTCAGAAAAGAATTTTGAATTACACACAGAAACCTTCCTAAGGTGAAATTCCAATTTTAAACACGAGCCATGAGCCAAGTTCTAGGTAGAGCTGCTGGTGCTGAAATGTCAGACAGGGGAAGGTCTGAGAGAAGCTGATACTTCTGTGATAATAGAGCTTTGGATCCTTGAGGTTTCTTTCCATTCCTGTTTTTACTATGCTCCATTACCAGTGAAATATGCAAGTGTCATTCCAGCTTTGCCATTTTTTTTTGAAGCCCTGCTTCAGCCTTGTAGGAATCTTTTTGGCAGGAGAAATGTATCTTTCACAGGAAATTCTCTAACTATCAAGATAAGTTGCAAAACTATTTCCTTTTTCAAAGAAATGGGGATGGAGCACTGCAAACTGACACTCCACATGAAGCAATGAACCCGAGCTGCCTGGAAGCAAAAGGAAGAGGCTACAGCTCCTTGAAGTCTCTTATCTGAGTATCCAGAAGGTATTATCATTAATTCCTCTTCTTGGAAATACCATCTTCTGGGTCAGCACTGCAGGCTGATGCTGCCAAAAAGCCTCTCATCCTTGTGGGAAAAGTGAGAGTCCTCCTCTGGATACATCTGATGCCATTTGTCAGGGTCCTAGAGCAGGGCAGGTTTAGATGGGACACTGGGAAGAAGTTCTTCAGCATGAAGGTGGTGAGACAGTGGAAGAGGTTGCCCAGAGAGGTGGTGGAGGCCCCATCACTGGAGACATCCAAAGCCAGGCTTTGTGAGACTCTGAGCAACCTCATCTAGTGCAGGATGTCCCTGCTTATTGTAGGAGGTTGAACTAGATGGTTTTTGAAGGTCTCCAACCCAACATGTGCTATGATTCTATGATAAAGTGAGCTGTTATCCCCTCTTGAGTCAGATCACAGCTAGAAGTCACCAGCCTTAAGCTGTTGCTGCAGTGGATTTGAGCAAGCAGCCTTTAGAGACTGGATGCTCAAACCCTTCAACCATCCCTGACTTGAGTTTTGATGTTATTCCTACAAGCACCTCTGATGGAAAGCACCTCAGATGCAAAGAGAAAGTTGGGCTCTCTCTTGGTCATTAGGGGAAATACTATCTTTCAAAGGAAGGGCAGCATTTGCATGTTTAAAAAATCAATCCAAGATCAGAAGTGATGACTTCCAACATTTTTCTTTCATGATTTCAATGCCCTGACCCATCTGATCTCACCTAATAATGCAGCAGCACATCAACTGATTGGTCTTCTCCTCTTTGTTCCAAGGTAGCCTCCACAGAGATGTTAAGCTGTGTTTGCTTTGGGTGCAGTACCACGTTATGCTGATACTTTTGGGATTGAGGGGGAGGGAGGACAATTTTCCAACCTTGGGTAAGACATTTTTTGGTGAATCATTGCAGGGAAATGCAAAGAAGGTAACTGGAGAAAGATGCTTGTGTTTCTGTAGCACTTTGCAGCAGATGTCTCCTATTTACTTGCTTTATTTTATTGCTTAATGACTGGACCTGGAGTAATTGAACAATTTTGACAGATATTTATTTGTAAAACGTGATTCATTTGGGCAGACGTTGGGAAACAGTTTTCATACCAGCCTGGAATAAAAAAAAAAAAAAAAAAAGAAAAAAATTCTGGTGGAACTCTGCAAAAAGATGCAAACGTTCAAAGTAAATTGCTCATGTCAATGGCACATCCACTTCTTACCCTTCTTTAGTGCACACAAATATTTGAGTTGACAAAAAAGGGCTCGAGAACAGACTACAGGGACTTCTGAACTTTAATCAACCACAAGCACTGGCAGGGTTCAGAAGTAATTTCCTAACTATGAATCACCTGCAGACAATGAATCACATTCTGGGAGGGGATTGCCAAATAAAACAAGCCATCATGTATAGCTTGCATTGAGTGGACTATGGCAAGGCCTTTGATTCACCTAGCTGAAAGAGAAGCTGTGATGAAAGGCCTGAAATAAAGGCAGAAAAGAATGCAAGGGATCCCAAACCACATCTGCTCACAGCAAAGGGGGGACATTGGAGTTTGAACAAGGAAGATAAAAGCGAGACTAAGCAAAAATAGCAGGCCAGGAGACACTATCTTACTGGAAAAGACTTGCCTGGAGAAGGGCTTCACAAAAAAGCATTTCTGGGAAGAAGACCTTAGCTTAACTTCATCCAGATGTGGGAGCTCAGATTTCCAGGGCAATGGAGAGCTTGTCTGTTCTGAGCTGGCCAATGATGTCTGGGGTGATTTTTGGAGGAGCTGAGACATTGGGATGGCAGGGGAGACAAATGGGAGGAGAAGGCTGAGGGGGGGAGGGTGTTCTCCCACTCTGGAAAGCTTCTCCAGGGACTGCACAGCCCAGCCTCCTTCTGCTGAGGAAGAGGTGTTAGTTTTCCATCCTTTAAAAAAAAAAAAAAGGGGGCAAGATTTTGGGTACAAAAAAAAAGATTTATATAACATTTCTCAGAGATGATGCTGAATAAAAAGGCTCTGAAAGAGGAGAAAAATCCAAAGCTTCCTGGAGGATGTAAGAAAATCACACTTAAGTCCTAGCATGAGGAAAAGAAACAGAAGGACGAATAAAATTGGCTTTTTTGAAAATATTTTATTTCTTAGGAGAAGTCTTTGGCTGAGCTGTCCCCCTGCAATGGGACAATAGCTGCTGAAGCAATGACAATGAAGGAAAAAATAAAAAAAGCCCTGAAATTCTCTAGACTTTGATGATTCCCTCTGTTTGTGGAATTGAGTACCCCCCAAACATAGCATGTTGTAGCAGGAGAGGGAATTTACTGCAGCCAAAATCATGTGAGACCATTGAATTCAAGCAGCTTTTCCTCACATCTTAGGTTTAGCTCATGTATAAAGCTCCACACTCTAAATGTTAGCTCCGTTTCTTGTCATAACTTTAAAAAAATTAGGAAAAATACAATTTCAAAGTGTCTGTAGTGGCTACCAGCTAAACTTGCTGCAGACTCCAAGAGGTCAGCACTGGTGATGCCCAGAAAGACCTGACGTGGCTTCTTGGATGCTCAGATAGAAAATATTAGGTGAAAAATCACATCTTTCTCCCCCACATCAGTCCAGAACTGGGCTGTGAAGAGTCCTCTTAGTGGGGACTTTAGTGCTGTCCAGTTGGCCACTGGCCCTTGACTTTAATTCGGTTTTGAAGATTGGAGGAGGGGACCCCGAGCACTTCCCCGAGCAGCCACGAGAGAGCAGCCGGCAATTAGGGCTGGGAGGACCCCGAGGAGGAAAAGAAAGCACTTCCAGAGTTAGAGACTTTGCAGGATTCCCTCCTTGCCTTTCCCTCTATCAACATCCTTGAAGTCAGGAAAACCAGCCGGGGGTCAACCAAAAGGCGCTCTCTACTTGTTTGGAGTCACAGTTTGCTGCAGGTTTAGCCAGAGATTGGAGCATCCATGTGGGAGCTGTGAAATATTTCCCCACTGCGAGGGCAAGGGGAGTTTGTTCCCCCCCCCTTACCCCTTTCCCCTCCTCCCAACTACCTCTCCCAGACTTGGGATTTTCTTTTTCAAAGCCAAAAGCTGCCTAATGACTGCTGGCAACGTCCACAGCCCTTTTTTTTTTTTAGAAGTGGGTTAGGTCTTTTACCTAAGTTGGCCATTTTCCTGTGTGCCGAGTTGAGGCTCAGGCAGTGGCTGATCAAAGAGCCTGCCCCATGAAAAGCAGCTGAAAGGAGTTTTCCACACTTTATTTCTCACATGGTAGATACATTGATAGAGACAAGAGAGGCTGGGAAGACAAGCCAGCGAGGGGAGAGGTCTTTTATGAGTTGGGGTTGTTCAGACTGGAGAAGAGAAGGCTCGGGGGGACCTCAGAGTGACTTATCAATACCTGAAGGGGGTACAGAAAGGCTGGGGTAGGACTTTTTAGTAGGATATGTGATGGAGGAACTAGGAATAATGGATGTAAATTGGAAGAAGGGAGATTTAGGCTGGATAGAAGAAAGAAATTCTGTGCTGTGAGGGTGGTGAGATACTGGAAGAGGTTGCCCAGAAAGGTTGTGGATGCCTCCTCAATCCCTGGAAGTGTTTAAGGCCAGGCTGGATGAGGCATGGAGCAACCTGGTCTAGTGGGAGGCGTCCCTGCCCATGGCAGGGGGGTGGAACTAGATGATCTTGTAGGTTCCTTGCATCCCAAACCATTCTATGATTAAGCAGAATTATGTTCTCTAATACTTAAGTATATAGTTAATTAGATTACAGTGGAATTATTCTTCCAATTTAATCAAGTTCCATTTTGGATACATTGTCCTCTCCAATAATGGCAAAATTTCCTTGGTGAATAAAAATGTCATGTTCTGAAGAGTCCAGTGTTACGACTGAGGTTGCCCAGAGATGCCCCCTCAATCCCTGGAGGCGTTTAAGGCCAGGCTGGATGAGGCATTGAGCTCTGTTTCTTATTGGAAAAGGGATGCAGCAAAGCTAGACTTGATACAAAGAAGGTAACACCTGGATGAGGATTGGATGAAGGTTGGATGAGGCACTGAGCAACCTGGTCTAGTGGGAGATGTCCCTGCCCATGGCAGGGGGGTTGGAACTAGATGATGTTTATGGTCCTTTCCAACCCAAACCATTCTGTGATTCTATGATCCTGCACTAGATGATGTTGCTCAGAGCCTCCGCAAGCCTGGCCTTGGATATCTTAAAGGATGACTGTTCATATGGCTTCTGTGGTTGCCTGGGTGCCTATTTTAGCAGGCATCTAAGAAGAGTTCTCAGGATGGTCTTTTTGCTCCCAGGAGTGGATTTGGGAAAGGTTTAGGAGAAGGTGCTTATGACTAGAAGGATTTTTGAAGGGAATTTGGTGCTTTGCCCCATGTCCTAGTAGGCACCCTGCTCTCAGTGAGGAGCCTCTGACACCCTGGTGCTGTTGGGTTGAAGCCTTTCAATAGGGGTTAAAAAAAGAGTAATTTTTTAAAACAACAAGGTAATTAAACTCTGCTACTGCCCCCTGTGTTTTCTTTTGTCCTCAGCCAGCCCTCACAGAGACACTCTGGCTCCAGCCATTCAAGGGATTTCCTACCAATTGACTTCAAAACCCAAGCTGCAACAGTGTCTGCCAGCCACCAGCTCTGCCATCTCTTGGGGCAGAAGCTCAGCTGGGCTCAAAACCTTTCACACAGGGGCAATTTGAAGACATCTTTTTCCTCTTGGGGTTAATCACAGTCAATAAAGTGCTCACTGTCCCTTTGGTGAGCCAGAAATGTTATCTCCAAATTGCCTGAGTATCTTTGCAATTCTGTGCTATACTAAGTGCTTATTATTAGAGGCAATGCTTATAAAATATTTGTTTTGTGAGGACATAAAAGCCAAGAGGAGTGAAAAGCAGCAAAATGTGCTTGGAAACCACCTCAAGCCCAGGGTTATTATTACCCCCCTGTCTTTGGGAACATCAGCCCCTCATTTAGCTGACAATTCAGGTTACAGTGTGGGGTAGTACAGCTAATTAACTATATACTTAAGTATTAAAGAACATAATCTTGCTTAATCATTTAATCATAGAATGGTTTGGGTTGAAAGGGACCTTAATCATCTAGTTCCAACCCCCCTGCCATGGGCAGGGACACCTCCCACTAGTCAAGTTGCTCAGTGTCTCATCCAGCCTGGCCTTAAACACCTCCAGGGACTGAGGGGGCATCCACAACCTTTCTGGGCAACCTATTCCAGTGTCTCACCACCCTCACAGGAAAGAATTTCTTTCTTTTCTCCAGCTTAAATCTTCCCTCTTCGAATTTGCATCCATTATTTCTAGTCCTACCATCACATATCCTAATAAAAATTCTTGTCCCAGCCTTTCTGTAGCCCCCTTCAGGTATTGAGTCACTCTGAGGTCCCCCCTGAGCCTTCTCTTCTCCAGGCTGAACAACCCCAACTCCTTTTGCCTGTCCCTAATAAATACTTAATAAAAATGTTTATCTAAATATATTCAACTGGCAGAAATCAGGGGTTGGTTCAACCTCAGGTGCATAAAATGTAGAAAAAATGGAAGAAAGTATAATGTAGAAGAAAGTCTAAAGGATTCCAATAGTTCTCAGTGTTGAAAGGGGAAAAAATCTCCAAGTAAAGTATAAAATAGTTCTATTTCTCTAAATAAATGAAGGTTTATTGATGGACAGTAGTGAACACTGTGCAACACTGCTGTGGGGGACACAGTGTCAAGGGGCCATTGCTCAGGTTTGTTTTTCTCAGTGGGTTTTTTTTTCCCGCTCTGCTCATTTGATCACCCTAAAACCCCTTCAGAAATGAAAATTATTCCTTTTGCTATATCTTGTACCCTTTAAATGCTGTTTATAGGGATGGCAAACAAATCTTAACCCAATCCATACAGCTAATGCTTGAGTTCAGAGAACAAAAATAATCATTCCAGAAAGTGTTTAAGGTGAAATCAAGCTTGGATTGCAAAGAGCTTTGGGGAAAAAAAAAATTAAAAAAAAAAAATCATTCTATATTTTGCTGGTGTGGGCTGACAGTTTAGGCTGCTAACCACACCTTCTGGATCTGTTTTAGGAATTGCTTATTAACCACTTGAATAATAAACAGAGAGATTTAAAGCATGTAATAAAAGGAAAATCCAGGGGATATTGGCACTCCACGTCCTCCAGCCCCACACGTTTGATTCATTGAGAAATTCCCTGCTATTGACGCTGTAACATGATTCAATGTTTATTTCATTTAATGATTTTTTTTTTAGGGGGGGATCTTTCACTGGCCTTTTAATGCTCCAAAGGCCGTGAAGATTTTGCTTTTGAAAGGGAAACAGTATCAAAGGAATTTAAATCATTGTTTAATCTCTACCAGCCAATTTCTGGATGGCCATAGGGCCCCAAAAGGGCTGTAAGATGAAGTGATAATGAAAGGTGGCTGTGGGCTTGGTGATCACATGTGCAAGAACTAGAAATAATGGATGGAAATTGGAAGAGGGGAGATTCAGGCTAGATAGAAGAAAGAAATTCTTTATGGTGAGGGTGGTGAGACTCTGGAAGAGTTTGCCCAGAGAGGTTGTGAATGCCCCCTCAATCCCTGGAGGTGCTTAAGGCCAGGCTGGATGAGACACTGAGCAACCTGATCTAATGGGAGGTGTCCCTGCCCATGGCAGGCGGGTTGGAACTAGATGATCTTTAAGGTCCCTTCCAACCCAAACCATTCTATGATTCATTGCACTCTCCCTTTGGGGTGTTGCAGAGAGCAAGAAGGTCTCCCCTCAGCCTTCTTTTCTCCAGGCTGAACGACACTAGGACTGACATCTCCAGGGTGTAAGGTTAGCAGTAAATATGCTTATTTCAACTCTCCTTTTGAGGGAAATGTCATAATGTGTTTAACATTCCTTTTTAATTGCACTTTAACACTTTCTTAAAGCTGTGTTGAGCTGGTGACTCTGTCTGCTGGGGAAAGGTTAATCCAGAGTGTGCTCACATGTGATTTGGAGAATCTGTGGAGACCAGAGCCTTAACAAGGAATGGCAGGTCATAGAATCATAGA
>VZTY01005185.1:70569-90690 GCA_013400935.1 Turnix velox | reverse complement strand
ATTCTATGATTCTATATTGTAATCCACCTCAAAGGCACTCCAGATAGACCAATGATAGCAATACATGCAACTGGTAGATGAGGTATTGTGAGTACCAGGGAATTACTACACAGAATTGAATTACAATTTATTAACACATAGATATTTTGTTTCAAAAATATTTTAATTTATTATAATTACAGGCCACTCATCAAGGCAAAATTATTTAACCAGAAGAGCTTTTTAATTATGAGTGAAATGTTTTCATCAAAGGGAACTGAAGATTTTAATTAAATAGAGTAGGAAGCAGATGACAAGTTCTGAAATGTTATCTCTTGCAGAGGCCCCAGGTGACTAAGAAAATCCTTTCAAAAGCTGACCTTTCACAAGGAAAGCTCATGTGAGTATCTATCTATTTCTTATCTCTACACAAGAGATTTATTCAGGTAAGTGCCTGTTCTTGAGATGAGAAGATCCTTCATCAAGCATCATTACTCCAGGCATTAAGTTGACCAACGAGTCCAGGGCCTATTATTGTAAAAGAATCATTATTTCCTGCAAGGTTATGAAGGATTAAAAAGCTTTTATTTCTTAGCACAGATTGCAACTTAGGAGCTTGCTTGTTAAAAACTTCACTGATAGTGAATTATTTGGCAACAGGAATTGGGAGCTATGACAGTTTAGACCTGCTGAGGGTCTAAAGCATGATTTTTATCTTCATTTGTCTGCAAAACATCTTGAAATCTATTGTTGATTTTTATATGACACAAAGGATGAGAAATACTCTGCAAAACTATAGGAATGTAGAGTACAGATGCAAAAGTTTTGCATGGTGACAGCATTAAAGAAGAATCTCCTGCTATGTCAAATCTTTCTTTTCATTGGTACAGTTGGAGAGAGGTCATATCAGCCTTGATTGTGCTTAGGATGAGTCTTTTGGACTGTCCATCTAACACCCAGAACCTGGATACTGTCCAAGCAGACTGTCCACGAGTATCAATGAATTCCCTGTGTCCAGATCCACTTCATATCTGTGTTCAGAAGCTTTATAGGAGGAACTCTTGTATTGTCTAAGACTCCCCATCAATCCATTTTGTAATAATATTATTACCTGCCTGTACTTAGCCAGAAAATCTCTTCCACATGCTGAATTTTTTGTTTAAAAACTAATTGTCAGGCAAAAAATCTCCTTTTTTGAAGTGGTTGATCATTTAATATTCAATGCTTTGGTGTTCTTTTTGGATGTGAATAGACTATTTAAGGCCTAATTCCTGCCCGAGCATCAGAAGGTGTTACTTATGATAGCAAATAGCAAATTTATAGCAAATTCCCATCCTTAGTTTTGTTGGATTGGAGTGATAATTAAGTCTGACTGTCAATTTTGCTTTGGTTGCTTTATTTTAAATAAGTTTTAAATAAGTTTATTTAAACTTATTTTTAAATAAGTTTTTTTCTGTTTTAAATCAACAGATTTTTTTTTCTGATCAGAAATAAAACAAACAAATAAATGAGCATTTTACTTAACATAGCAATCAGGTCCTGGCAATCACAAAATCCTCATCTCTGAGAACTATAGCAAAAAATTTGCTTTCAAGAACTATTAAGGAAGGGGGAGGCTGGATCATTGACTGTCTTTAAACAGAGGAACATAAGACTCTAACCTCTCATTTATCTTTCTTTAAATGGAGGTTGATGAAGGGAGAGGGAGGATAAGCTTGGGACACAAAAGCAATTAAAAATGAAAGCTCACAAAAGAATTGTTTGCAGCTCATGGAGTTGCTGTGGATACCCTGTTTGTTGTTCGCATTCCTCCTGCAATTTGTTAGGGGGAAATCATTCCTCACAATGAACACCATTCATTTTTTAAATTGTTTTCTGGCAGTCAACACATGAGAATTAAAATACAGCGTCTGATGCAGGCACAGTTTGCTTTAAATATCCACAAAATAAAGACAGTCATCCTCTCTATGAAATTAATCATTTCATTCCAAAGTAAAACACATTAAGGATTCATCCAAGTATCCCATATGACTGAAAAATTAGAAAATACTGATATACAGATCATACATATTAAAAGACTTTTTTGAACTCAGTAAAGTGGAAAGGTCTTGTCTAATCCTGTCTGGACAGTGTTCCATCCTTTGCCCAGTTTTGTGAGTACAAGATGATGTTGTGTGTCATTGCCAGGAAAAGGAGTATTGAACACAGCTCAACTTCTTCAATCCTATGAATTAACAGTATTATTTTTGCATCTATTAACATACAATTTCATGACTGAATACAGGTTTAGGAGAGAAGTGGAAGCTAAACAGTCACCAAGATTTTAAAAGTAATCATCAGAGCAAGGGTGAGATTAATATTTAGTCCAAGTCAGTATAAAGAGATTGAAACACAATATCATCCAGGCCCTTATGAAGTGTGAATGGGAATTTTCAGAGACATGGTCAGATTGAAAAATCAAACTATTATTACATTAATGTTTCCAACTATTAATGCAAGCAATACCAAGCCAGGATACTTCTACATCTACTACAAAATTGCCTCATTTGTCTGTATTTAGCCTTCATAATTAAAAGCAATGGGTGAGCCTGGGAGATGAATTATCTCTAGTTTATTCTTTTAATAAGGAAAATACATCCTAAGGCAACAAAATTAGCAATAAAATACCCTCCCTGAAAGAAAACAGCTAAGCAAAATAGTTCATAAGAGCAAGTTCACCTACACCTAATTCAATTAATCCAGTCTAGTAATGATGCTGTGCAGGGTTACAATGTAAAAAAGGTCAAAATTAGTGAATAAGTTCATGTCAATAAAAATCTTTATCCTATTCTTTTCCTAGTTTCCCATAACAAGTAGCCCCCACCTGGAGTATTGTGTCCAGTTCTGGAGCCCTCAACATAAGAAGGACATTGTGCTATTGGAGCAGGTCCAGACGAGGCCATAAAGATGATCAAAGGAACGGAGCAACTGCCTTATGAAGACAGGCTGAAGGAGTTGGGGTTGTTGAGCCTGGAGAAGAGAAGGCTCAAGGGGGACCTCAGAGTAACTTCTCAATACCTGAAGGGGGCTACAGAAAGGCAGGGCTAGGACTTTTTAATAAGATATGTGATGGAGGACCAGAAATAATGGATATAAATTGGAAAGGGGAAATTCAGGCCTGACATAGAAAGAAATTATTTAGGGTGAGGGTGGTGGGACACTGGAAGAGGTTGTCCAGAGAGGCTGTGGATGCCCCCTTAATCCCTGGATGCGCTTAAGGCCAGGCTGGACAAAGCACCGAGCAGCCTGATCTAGTGGGAGGTGTCCCTGCTTATCTCAGGGCGGTTGGAAGTCAAAGATCTTTAAGATCCCTTCCAACAAGAACTATTCTATGACTCTATACTTGTCAACATTTATTAAGAATCAAGCACCTAATCTCCTTAATCTTTATTCTCCTTTACCCATGGTAGCCTAGATAGTCTCATAGATTTTAAGTTCTTGTTTATTCAGCTATCTACCCAGATAGGTTATACAAGTAATAGTGGGAAATAAGCCCCACTTAGAAGATACAAGTTTAAACAATAGATATGTAAAAACTCTTTCCCATTACCTCAAAACCAGTAGGTTGGTGAGCAGATGTATCAAAGCAATACATTTGTTCCATCACAAGACCCTCAGATTGTTCTTAGCTGAGAAAACTGAAAAAGGATATGAACACAGCATGAGTGGTTACCCTCTAACATACAAAACTAGTCTCCCATGCAAAGAAGTGACTAAGTATTTCATCAGTTTACACAGCATGAAAAATGACAGAGCTGGAAAGATGACCTTCTCTTTAGTGACATTATCAAATCCTCTTGTAATCCTAGTAGCACACTTGAAATTCTTCCATTTAACTTGAAGATATGTCTTAGTTATTTCTAAAATGAAAATAATTTTTAAAACATTTACATTGTGTCCCATTCAGTTGGGAGAGCTGTAAAATATAAAAAACATCATTCCAGATAACACAAAAGATTAAGAGGAAGAGAATCTGGTTTCCTGAACATTCTACAATATTTAGAGTTGGAAACTTGCTTGTCTTACAGTGACTGACAAAAGACATTTTACAGAACTGTGTACTAACAATGAACCCTTAAGAATTTGTTGCAGTTGCCCATCTGGCTTCTTAATTAATTTATGGGCTATGCTGACAATCTTTAATACTACATTATCCTCTAATATCATTATTTAGAAACCTAAAAATAGTCTTGAAAAGCTATTAAAATTTAATAAAATGAAGCACAAATATAATGCAATTAAAAAAATCCATACTGTACATGGGCACAAGAACAAATTAGAAGGATATGGAATTTAATCTAATTTAAACCAAAATAAGGAATATGTATTCAGCAAGGTGTCTTATAGTTTCAAAAGAATTTACTGTATCCAGTTTTACAAATATAAATGATTTAGTGACATCTCATTAGAAGACAGAGCAGAATCAATTTCTTATTAAGAAAGAATGGCCTAACAGCTGGAATATGTCACCACTCTGTGGGTGAATATCACCTGATTTCTACATGATCTAGGCACAAAAGAACTTGCATTTTCCTGCTAATTTTCTCATCAATTTCTGCTAATTTACTGAACACTGATATTTTGATACTAAAGTCTTACATGGACAAGCTCAAAGCCACCTTCACCCACTGGGATACAGTGCATCTCTGAGGGGCTTCTGTCTCACCAATGCTCTTCACCCACCCCAGAACAAGACTCCCACCATTGTCCTGACAGTACATAGAGTGTCTCAGCACCCATAGGTGACACCTTTCAAAGGTCATCAACACCAATGTATGACACCTATCGAAGGTCCTCAACCTTTCCAGCCATCCTTCCCTCTGCTACCCCCCCATCCTTTTTACCATCCACCATGTTCCCTTGGGGTATGCAACAGCAACTCACCACTGATGTTCCAGAGTGGTGACATTGAGAGGAGCATCCCTCAGGCATAGCCCCAAAGGGTGCTGGAGGCTGCTGCTCTTCCCTATAATGCAATTATAGGAGAGGCGGTGGAAGAGGCAAAGTGGGAACAGCAGGGGAGAGAGGAGCCACCAATGGAGCCCAGGTACACTGTGAAATTGAGTGGAAAAGGGTTGGTGGGGGGCAGAGGCAGGAGATGTGGGAAAGTGGGGTATGTGCTGTTGAGAGGCAAACTGAGGGGAGAAATGGACAGATACAGACCTTTTGTATGATCAGGGAGCTGTAGCACCTCTCCTATGGGAACAGGCAGATAGAGTTGGGGATGTTCTGCCTTGAGAAGTGAAGACTCAGGGGAGACCTCATAGCAGCTCACCAGTACATGAAGAGTCTACAGGAAAGCTGGGGATGGACTTGTTGCAAGGGCATAGAGTTATAGGAAGAGGGACAATGGGTTTAAACTAGAGCAGGGAGGTATAGATTAGACATTAGAAAGAAGTTCTGCACCATGAGAGTAGTAAGATACCAGAACAGGTTGTCCAGAGAGGCCCCATCTAGTGCAGAATGTCCCTGGTCACTGCAGGAAGGGTTGGTCTATATGACTTCTGAAGATCCCATACAGCTCTATGATTCTAAGCCTTTGAAAAGACTCTGCTTCTCAAATCCTGTCTTTCAGAGTCTGATTTCTCCCTGGGATTTAGACTCCAGTTTTACCTAGGAATTTTAGGGATTCTTTTAATATGTCAGATCCTCTCCTCAGATTTCTGCACTAATTTAGGAGCTATCTTTATGCACAGTCTTGCTGTAGTTATTTGGTATCTACTAGAATAACAGAATGCTCTTCATTTTAATGAACAATGAGAAAAATGCTATTTTTAAGTGATGCTTCTTTTATCCCTAATTATTCTCTTAGAAAAACAGTTCTCTCATCAACCTACTTTATAACATCTTGTAAATTAATCTTTATACAAGTGTTTTGGTGCAAGCATCAACCTGCCTTTTTCACTTCTGCTTTCTTTAGGCAGCATCACTTGTAACAAGAATCTTTTTGCTGCTTCCTTATTACTTGATAGATTCATATTATAAGAGCATTATTTAAACAATGTGTTTGACGACCCCACAATGATAGTTGTGTTGAGAATTTTCCACAGAAATAATACATGACATATAAATAGCTGAAATAGTTGTCTTGGGATCCCATCAGTGGATTATGTTGTTGATAGTGTTGAACTGCATTTTTGGTCTACAATAAAGTACCAGAGATACCTATGATGAGAAGCCTTTAAATCTTTTAAATTATGTTATATATATTTTTTATGCCAAGGCTTTCAGATTTCAGATAATAAAGATCATAAAGATTTCAGATAATAAAGTCATAAGCCAAAGTCCTTTAATAATTATAACTGCACAATAGGAGGAGATGCAATTAGAGGGTTTTAGGCAGATATATTAAGGTATTTCCTGTGAAAAAAGAAAAAAAATCAAATCTTCTCAAATACAGAACTTCATTAATTCATGACCATTTCTAGTGAAATAGATAACCTGTTAAAAAATCATGTATTTTATCCAAATCAGATGCAGTCTTCTTACAGGATCATGGTCTTGCATTCAACAAAAANAGTGTTGAACTGCATTTTTGGTCTACAATAAAGTACCAGAGATACCTATGATGAGAAGCCTTTAAACCGTTTAAATTATGTTATATATATTTTTTATGCCAAGGCTTTCAGATTTCAGATAATAAAGATCATAAAGATTTCAGATAATAAAGATCATAAAGATTTCAGATAATAAAGTCGTAAGCCAAAGTCCTTTAATAATTATAACTGCACAATAGGAGGAGATGCAATTAGAGGGTTTTAGCCACATATATTAATGTATTTCCCGTGAAAAAAGAAAAAAAATCAAATCTTCTCAAATACAGAACTTCATTAATTCATGACCATTTCTAGTGAAATAGATAACCTGTTAAAAAATCATGTATTTTATCCAAATCAGATGCAGTCTTCTTACAGGATCATGGTCTTGCATTCAACAAAAATGCCAGGAAAAGTGTTCCCAGGAAGAAAAACCCCTTTTCCTCCTCTAAAATATCCTGGGTGTTCATTACAAGGCAGGAATCTTAGATCTTCCCACCTCCGAAAAACCTCAACATTTTAAAAAATAACAAACCACCCTGGTTTTCTTGCCTAATAAGTTGGAAGTTCCAGTGCCCAGGCTGGTAGATATATCTGCCAGTTCATAATATATTCAGTAAAACAGTTCTCTTTAAACAAACTTCCTTATCTTACTTCTGTACTCCTTCATACTTCTCCTGATATCATTTCTATATCTGTGTGTGTGTGTATATAGATACACTCAACATGTTTTTGGATCAATTCTATTTGCCTTAGGTCCCTGTTTCAAGATTTCTTCTGCAACAGTTCTGTCTAGAAGTTTGTATTTTTCCTGCAAAAGAAATTCTTTCCTGATATTTAAAAGAATCAAACTGCTTCCACAAAGCAACACTTATCCTTATAATATTAGTGAATCAGTGGCAGTTGGCAATGCAGCTATATTAGAAGCTTTGTTCAGCAGGGAGGTGTTGAGGGGGGTTGGAACTAGATGATCTTGAAGGTCCCCTCCAACCCAAACTATTCTATGATTCTATGACCCAAATGGAGCTGAATCTTCTGAATTCCACCAAGAGCATGAAATGCAGCATTCCTTTAAATAGGACATTTTTTCTCTGCAGCAAGATTAAGTATTATTCCTATGGTTTGCATGATCACCTGCTAAATCTGTTATGACAGGCATGTTATCTCAGTCCAAAGTTTTAAGACCTTTGGATCATTTCCCCAACTCCAAGCATTTCAGTGATAAATCCACCAAACCTAACCAACATTTTATAGCCCAATGGGGGGAAAAAAAAGGTAGCTACTTCATTTCACAAGTGCTGCTTTTACTCCAAGCCTGTATCTCATCATAGTTGACCAACTAAAAAAGGCATGTGGCTGCTTTGCATTACCAACTGGTACAAGAAAGCCTGGACCAATATATTTAGGTGCCTAAAATAAGTGGCCTCATTTTCAGAGATGCATTAACATCAACACCTCCTACCAATCATAATGAGGGCTGTGTTCTCAGCACTTTTAAAAAGCAAGTTAATTTGAAACTCAAACTTTCATGCCTATATAGGGCACTCCTGACACAGGCAGCATGAACTTAGGTGAAAATAAATCCACCTAAAGGGTGTTTTTCTCTATAATTCAGATGCTTTTGCACACACATGAAACCTTATCTAGTTTATGGCAATACTTTTCTTCAAGTTCTCTTCCAGTTGAGTCTGCAAATTTCAGATTATTGGCTAGCTAGCAGAGTTCTGCATTTATCACACCAATAAATCTTTTAGGGAGCTTGTGAATTGAAACCAGAGGCACTAAGAAACTATTCAAATGCAATTTTTTTTTCAGATGATCTGATATCTTAGAGGAAAGTTACTTCTTACCAAGTCTGAGTCAGCCCTTTTACTACATCAAGTTTTCTGCTTCAGAGATTCATGCCACCCTTTAATATTTTGGGAGGCAGAGTCCTGACAAAAATATATCATGTCTCTTGAGAGCTGTTCATTTTGGAGGGCCAGGTTAGAAACTCATTGCAATTTGGAGCCAATTGGAGGCAACTTTTTCTACTTTCATGACCCTGTTGTTTCACAGGTCTTCCTGATGTGCAGAAAGTAATATTGTATTCTCCAACAAAGAGCATTTTTGCTCCAAAGTGGTTCAGTTTCTTTTATTTGCACCATAGGGAAGCAATCCCTTTCCAACTTTCAACCATAGACAAAAGTTTACACTGCTAGAAGTAAAAATGTGTGTTTATATAGAGTGACACACCAATGTATCTTTCCTTTTATCTCTGGCATAAATTCACAGTTTCTACAACTATAGAATCTGAGAAACTTTTATGCTTTTTCTCTTACATTGGCTCTCAGAGAAAGTGATAGTTTTTACTTCTTTACTTTCATGATCTTGAAACACACAGAGAGATATTAAAGGTCACAGAAGAAGTGAAAATAATTAAATTTGAGTTGCTGTGTTGCATGCTGTGTTTTTTTTCTCTTTCTTCTTCAGAAACCAAGATGCATATATGAACACAGTGAGAGAGATGTATAATTTTCATTAAGGAAAATTTTCTTAAACTAGCACTGGCAGGTGGATTTTTTTTAAAACTCTGTGTCCTAGTAAGATATTATATCACATAATAACATTAAAAGTCAAGGTGGAAGGAACATCTGGATTTCACCTGGTCCAACTCTGCTAAAAGATGAACCTAGTAGTAGTAGGCTGCAATATAATATAGTACAGATGGTTGTTTTAAATTCGTTGGATGAAACAGGTTCAAAGTGGATATATATTCTATATGGTATACAGAGCTGAACCTGTGCTTTTCTGAGAAGACTAATTCAGTTTCAGAACATCTTATGGTACTTTCAGAAGCTCCTACATGTCAAAAATTGACAAAAACCCCTCACTCTGTCAAGCGTTGTTTTAAACTGGTTTGATAAAACAGATTCAAAGTGGATATATATTCTATATGGTATACAGAGCTGAACCTGTGCTTTTCTGAGAAGAAAAGTTTTAGAACATCTTATGATACTTTCAGAAGCTTCTTCTACTTGTCAAAAATCAACAAAACCCCCTCACTCTGTCAAGTTTGCAATAGGTAACTTGGACTTCAAGCAAGAGCTGATTTTGCTTGTGCTTTCACAGTCAGTATAAAGCTGGAACTTATACCTCATGGGCACCATAAAATGCTGCCTGCTAATTTTTGATAGAAATGTGATTTTTCCTGTTTCAGATCATATTTATATTGCCAGGTGACCTGGTGATGCTCAAGATAGAATTTTATTGACACAGATCACAGCTTGTGTTCCTTCTGTGCAAATGTTATAAGTAAGAAAAGACAACCTTGGTTCTTCTTGTTCCAAATCTCTGCTTTCAAATGCAGTAGATGTGATGCCACAAAAATTTCTCCAAGTAAAGCAAAGCAAGAAATAGCACAAGTCAAGATTTACTCCCCAGGATCAAGAGCTGTTGTGTTTAACTCTCATTCTCCTTTGACAGGTCCACTTAATTAGTTTTTCTTACATGATTTGATGAGTTGATTTAGTCTGCATAAATATTCATTTCAAATTTACTGTTTAAATAGAAGAACCAGTGTTGCACTTTTCAAATTTACTTGTAAAGTGATCTTTGATTTTTAATATGTTTGCTTTCGTGACTTTCTGTGACTATAATTATGGAAAGTTGTAAATGGGGAAAAAAATAGTGTTCCAGTTAGCATGGTAATGGGAAAATAGGAAGGGTCTTGAAATAGAGCCAGTTACTGAATGGAAAGACTACAGCAAATAATAATCTCAAACAGCAAAATGATGTATTCATCATAGCTCAAAGTGCTGCACAATGGAACTAAGGAGCATTTTACCATTCTAAACATGCCTCTAAAGTCTTTATAAATGGTGGTGAAAAGCCTGTTGTTATCTTTTCTGGTTTCCTGCTTTCTATAACTGTAATCATGTGGAAGTGAGCAAAGATTTCTTCACTCCAATGTGAAGCACAGTGTGCTCTGGAGGGTTTTGCTATTGTTGAAGGCAAACCTATTCTATTTGAAACCTCCCAGTAAACCACTTTTTACTTTTCTTGCTTACTTCACACAAGCTAATTTTGAAACCTGTATAGAATTATTATGCCTTTAGGATTAAAAAGTTGGCTTTTTTTGGCTCTATATAAACTAATGGCCCTAAGTCAATCTTGTTCATAAGACTGGGTTGCTTAATTGACTGAGGGCCATTCTGAGACTACCAGTAATGACTGCCAAATTTGGCTTTTGTTAGTTCTTCCATCTGTTGATGCAGTGCAGTGATAGAGCTTGCAGCTCCACAGGATTGTGGGTGTTTTGAATGACTCACCAGCTTCTTCAACACCCATGCCACAGCAGTCACCCAGGATAAGCTCAGGACCAACAACAGACAGTGGGAACAGTTTCCCAAGGCTGGGTCTTCACTGTAAGTGGAAGTGTGAGCACCTCAGAAGTCTACAGGCACTCCTGAGTTATACAGTTATATGCTTCTGGTCTCAACAAGCTCTGCTTAGATGGGATAAGAATAGCCAGGTAAACATTGGAATGTGTTCTTGAAAATCTGTGTTTTCTCTATAAACCTGAATGAGGGATGTCTATGTTATCAGTCATTTCAGTGTAGCTGGTTCTACCAGAAATCAGGAGCTGTGCTGTGCTGGGGGACTTGAGAGGTCCTTTCCAGCAAGTATTTTGATCAGCTTCATGCTACAGCAACTTATGTCCTTTTCCAAACTCAGTGAGGAGCTTATTTTATCCAAGTTAAAGGCACAGTCCCTATTTTTGTGTCACATAGTTATTGCTTTATGCAATGACACTCTCTGAAGGCTAAGAAAAGTTATTCCTAAATCTTTTTGGAAAATCCCTTTGAAAGAACAGAGCTAAAGCACACACCCAGGTTGAGCCATTTGACTCTGTTTTTACAATTCCTCTGCACATTTACCATCCTTAAGATTCATCAGACAGGCTCAGTACCACATTTCAAATGTTCCAGTGAAGCTGAAATCAATTGGATATTTAAAAAATAAAGAGTTTGACTTGCATACAAAGTATTTTAATATACTTCATCACATTTCCTCCTCTGCTTCTCAATCAAGGTTTCAGCAAACCACTTTTGCAAAAAAAACCAACAAACTAATATAGTGACTTCTTAAGGTTAAGAATTGAAATTACTCATTACATTGTAATGAGTACTTACTCATTAATGAGTACTTACCAACTTAATAAAATACAAATTAATTCAGTTTCATTGTCACTGAAAGGTATCTTTTTCAAATGCTCAGAGGAAGAAAAAGATTAAAGAATTAAATACTTCTTCTGTATTTCTTTCTCTCAATATATTTTTTCTGGATATCATTTACTGTAGAGATAGAATGTTTATATTGTATCCTAACAGTTTCTTGAAATTTTAAAAACTTTTTAACCTTTTAGGGACAGAGTTTTGAAGAGAGAACAAGGTTAGGGACCAGTCCCACTCTACTTGAAGAAATTTCTTCTAAAATATGGGTCACAGTCCACAGAAAGTTTGATTGCCACTGGATTTGATTAAAGCCTAAGGAAAACATCTATGCTTATTTAAACTTCAAAGTCTTCTGTCACATTCAGGCTTCCAAATTTTCATCAGAGTGATGATAACCCCCCACAAACTGGCAGCTGGCAAGCAGATATTTTGTATTCTAGATTTGTGGATAAACTTAATCTATCTGGGAGTTCAAGCTGTAAACACTTTTCTGTTTAAAGGTGTGTTGGTGGTTTTTTTTTTCCTTGAAATAATTTATTGCGTGAGACTTCCTGGAGATATGGTACTGCTTCATCTCTTCAGGAAAGGATATGCTATAAACGTCATGTATTTTAAATCAAAGATTTTCTGAAATTATACTTTTCCCTCCAGCTAGGGCATGTTGGTAAACATTGTCAAGTAGTATCTCTCTTTTTAAAGAGACCTGGGGATCAATTTGCATCCTTTTAGTAGAATACTGAATAAAATAGTGAAATAATATGATAACTAGATTTCTTTGCTGTTTTAGGGTCAGAACAGAGCTACTTGGTCATCTCTGTTCTGACTTACCTGGCCTTCAGTGGTTTTACTGACTTCCCATTCTGACAGGATATGAGAGTCCCTTTCATGGTCTTTAGTTAATATTGAATTATTGAAGGATTTTTTTGAAATTAATAGAATGAGGACATTGAACATCATCTTGCTGATGTAAGAAATGCCTAGGAAAATAATCTCAAAGACACAAACCCCTTTGGCTTGATCCAGATATTTTGCAACTCTGTTAGCACAGTTCCTTGCCCTCATTAACATTTTGAAATCTGTCAGAGTTAATTCAGACATTGTGCCCAATTAATATCTTTATTCATTTGTAAAAATATTGAAAAAAAATCAAGCTAGAATAACCAATAAAAGGAAAAACAAGTTCAGAGTGCAGAGGATCACTTCTGATAACAAACTGGTTTTCCCCATGTTGGCTTGCAAATTATTCAGCATCCATAGACTATTAGTTTGCAGAATGGATCCTAGGGGTCTGTCAGCTGTTATAACAAATTAAACCCTAATTAACAACTTTATTGTAAAAATATTGAAAAAAAAATCAAGCTACAATAACCGCTAAATGGAAAAACAAGTTCACTTTAATTGAAGAGTAATAGCATTTGTGAAGAGCCTTAAAGTGAGGGGGGAAATAAAATAGGTCTTTATTTTCTATGTGAATATCAGAAAGGTAATTAAATGCACTAATTTATTTTGAGTCCTCCCTGATGATCCTTCAAAGTCAGGGACTGATGTGTACTAGTGCTATCACCAGATTGATTTAACAAATTTTTATAAAATATACTCCCAGGATTCTGATAATAGCATCAACTGTGTAGTAGCTTTTGGAAACATGTTTAGTCTGTGGGACTGTGCAGGCTCAAGACCCCACCTGGAGTTACTGTGTCCAGTTCTGGAGCCCTCAACATAAGAAGGACATTGAGTTGTTGTAGCATGTCTGGAGTAGGCCACCAAGAGCCGTGGGTTCGGGTAGAGACTGCCCTATGAAGACAGGCTGAAGGAGTTACCAGAAAAATGATAACATAATAATAATCATCACAGTAATTGTACCTGGATCCTTAGCTGTAATTAGAAACCTGTCTCTCATTGATCTTTCCTCAGTAAACTTTTAGAAACATGTGCCTGCATAGAAAAAGAGCCTCCAGTGAATTAGTTCCTTTTAATCAACATTTCCTGACACCACTTACTACTCTGGTTTGCTGTCACAGCAGTAGTGATGCAGCCTGCCTTTTGTTGATCTCTTTGGTAATTAGTTTTTGAAGGTTAATCCCACTAGACATTCCCTGTGTCAGCTTCGAGTTTAATGACTTTTGGAGCTTTAAAACACTCTGTGCTAGAGATAAAATATCTCACAAAGTTGAGGTCTGTCTCATTCTCCATCATGCTGACCTGAGCAAATTCAGATAACAAGCCCACCAGGTTACCACAGTTAAAACATTCCCTTTTCCCTGTCATGGTGTCCGTTCTGACACATGGGAAGTCATGAGGTGTCCTGTGCCTACACTTTCTGTTGCTCACTGAAAATAAACACATATCTATTTATATCTTGGTCAGACAGAAGTTGCTTTTGATGGAGATCCAGCTCAAAGTTCAACCTTAACCTTCAGCAAGGCCTGACATTTATTTGGAAATAAAACGCAGCTCTGAAAGTGCTTAAGATAAAACTATTTGGCTTTGAGGAGTGTAATAGTTTGTCTGGTTTTTAGGCACTTGTAGGTGGTGCCTTCACTTGGTCATTGTTCTGGGACAGGAGACAGAAATTTTATCTGATTCAAAATGACTATGCTTATCTTTATACAATCTCAATAGCAAGTCTCTAGTTCTGCACCCTCACATTTCACCATAGCAGAAATCATAGAATCATAGAATAGTTTGGGTTGGAAGGGACCTTAAAGATCATCGAGTTCCAACCCCCCTGCCATAGGCAGGGACACCTCCCACTAGACCAGGCTGCCCAGTGCCCTGTCCAGCCTAGTCTTGAACACCTCCAGAGAGGGGGCATCCACAACCTCCCTGGGCAACCTGTTCCAGTATTTCACCACCCTCACTGTAAAGAATTTCTTTCTTATGTCTAGTCTAAATCTATCCCCCTCTAATTTATATCCATTGTTTCTAGTCCTCCCATCCGATATTATGTTAAAAATTCCTTCCCCTGCCTTTCTGTAGGACCCCCTCAGGTACTGAGAAGTTACTCTGAGGTCCCCTCTGAGCCTTCTCTTCTCCAGGCTGAACAACCCCAACTCCTTCAGCCTGTCCTCATAGGGCAGTTGCTCCAACCCTTTGATCATCTTCGTGGCCCTTCTCTGGACCCTCTCCAACAGCTCAATGTCCTTCCTGTGTTGAGGGCTCCAGAACTGGACGCAATATTCCAGGTGTAATGTCTTTTTTATTTTTATTTTTCTATGGGGATTGTAATTCAAAACCGTAGTGAAGAATAAAAGCATTCAAGAAGAATTGTGCATTCAAATACCAAAAATAGTCCAGAAATCAAGCAAAGAGAGTTCATAGAATTATTGGATCATTATAGTTAGAACAGACCTTCAAAATTTAGTCCAGCCATCAACCTAGCATTGCCAAGTTACCACCAAACCATCTCATTCAGGGCTACATCTACATGCCTTTTCAATTCTTCCAGGGATGGTGACTCAACCACTTTCCTTTGGCATCTTGTGCCAATCCTTGACATCATAGGAAGTGAATTTAAAGCATTCTTGGTGCACAATGATCTCAGACAAGTAGATTTCTTTTACAGAACTTCAGTTTTACAGAATTTAAACAAACAGAGGGAAATTTGTCTGGCTAAAAGTTAATACCCATGTTTGAGAACATCACCCTTCTTTTCTTTTATGATCTCCAAAAGAAAAGCAGATATTTTTATTGGAAATTTTCTGTTAACCTCTAATCTGACACCCAACAGAGGTCAGATGGCTCATGTTCTTAGTTTTCCTACCATCAATGAAGAGAGGAAAGCACCAAATATTATGCATCTTCCTACACATTCTTTGTGCCTTTTCTAGGTACAAATGCATGGATAACTATCTGTTATTAGATGCCAGATGTAAATAACTTAATCTCTTGGGGCTACTGATATAGAATCTCTTGAGGCTACTGATATAGAATCATAGAATAGTTCAGGTTGGAAAGGACCCTAAAGATCATCCAGGAGGAGAGTGTGTAGATAGGTCATCAGTTTTCAAGAAGGGCTGAATGCATATCTTCAATCTAAATTCATAATCTCTATAATTTATGTTAGCAGAACTCATAACTAAATCCTTTCTTTTTTTTCATTATCATATAATCAAAAGAATGGATTGGAAGGGAACTTTATAGGACATTTTGTTAAATGCCCCCGCAATAAGCAGAGACATATTCAACTAGGTAAGCCCAAACCATCCTGACCTTGAATGTTTCCAGGGATGGGGCATCTACTACTTCTCTGGGCAATCTTGGTGTGTTTCACCACCTTCATCATAAATATTTCTAGGCTGGATCCACCATCTTTTTATTAAAATCATTACTCCATATCCCAGCACTGCAGACTTGCTAAAATATCCATCCCCATCCTTGTTACAAGGTCCCTTTAAGTACTGAAAGACCACAATAAGGTTTCTCTAGACCCTTCTGTGTTCCAGGCTGAACAACCTCAATTCTTCCAGCTTGTCCTCACAGCAGAGGTGCTTCAGCCCTCTCAGAACCCTCTCAGAACTCCTCAGAACCCATTCAGAGAGCTCCCCATCATCATTATGCTGGTGGTGGCCCTATCCCTGAAGACATTCAAAGCCAGGCTTGATGAGACTCTGAAGAACCAGATCTAGTACAGGATGTCCCAGCTCACTGCAGGGAGTTGGACTAAATGGCCTTTGAGGGTCCCTTCCAACTTAACTCATTCTATGATACTATGATAATAGGAAAAATCTTATTAAGCAGGAACAATAACCCATAAATTTTCTTCCCAAACTTCTAGTAATGCTGGAAGGTTTTCTTATTAAACTGATTAGATGATCCATTCAAGGAATTACACATTTTCTAAAGCTTTTCTACTGTTTCATTAATTTTGATTTTTAACACCCATTAATCAGATAATTGAAGTTATTCAAATAAAAAAACTACTTAATCAAATGCCATTTTCTTAAACAAGTGTTATTATGTATTAAAAAATCCCCATTGTTATTCCTTGAATAGTTATAAGAAAACTGTGAGTTAAACTGATGAATAGAAGCCCCAGATTCCAGAATAAAGCATCCACTGACTTCAACAAGCTTTGAATCACATCCAAAGACCTGAAGGAGGAAATGTAGTGATTCAAAATGTCTATGACTAAACAGTTATGTTTCAGTTTATGATATTAGAAACACTGCCACATGTTTCTCAGTCTGTAACATGGTCACATGGGAGAAAATTTACAGTAGAATTGGGCTGGTTTTGCTGTTATTTCTCCATGCATATGTTAAAAATGAAATAAAATTAAAAGAAGCAGTGATTTAGTAAAGATAATTTAGGCTGGTTTGTCAATTTCCTTTTCTCAAATGTAGATTCAAAAGATGTTTGTTTCATGCATGTGAATGTTAATGAAATAAAATTTGTTAATGAAGATATTGTGCTGTTTGTGCAGAAGACAAAAAATGAGAGAGGACAAAAATCATCAAAAGTCAATTGAAATCTATTTCATGTTTTCATGTTCAATTTATTTCATGGAAAATTCATAGGTTAAATTCACAGGAAATTAAATAAAGGAGCAATATGAAAAAAAGGACTTTTTTTCTACAGGGTATGATAGGTATTTTCATTATTTTAGTTGCATCATATAAATATTTCTTTGCCTGCAGTTGTTATTGTTGTCAGATAATGAGATTCAGAATGATGCTTCTGAGACAGAGACATTACTTTTCTGTCCAAGTCACAAATAACTGAAATTCAAATGAATCAAAGCCAAGTCCATAGAAGTTATTATCACTTGAGTTTCTGCATAAAAACTTTTAGTACTGACTTTATTTCATCTCGGATTTTACTGTTTCTCTCACATTAAAATAATATTTGTTTTTAGGAGTTTTTAGTGGCTAGCAATAAAACCAAAATGCACAAGGAAACTAAGACATCCTTGGGAATCACAGGTAAAATGACATCTAATTTCATGGTCAGACTGTCTTATGTAGGGGTATTGTTCCTGAGCACTTCATAAAGTTAATGTGATTTCAAATAAGTTGCCAATTAGAATATATTTCCTTCCCCCTCTGTGCCTGAAAAATTCCTGCAGGCTAAATGACCCTGGGAGGTTTGTACCTATCTGTAAATATTGTCCCTGTGAAGTCAAAGTGGATAATATGTTTTAAGCTGCTTTGTCCACTGCTTGTTTTTTGATGGGCTTTATCTTTACTCTTCAGTGCTAGGTGACTTTTTAACTCTGTTGACACTTCATTATGACTTTAAATGGCCTTCACATTTCTATCCATGATAATCAATGAAGGTTATACTGACCCCAGCTCTAAAAAATATATTCTCAGTAGCTTCAAAAGAACGATTACCACTTCCATATGTTTCTGCAGTTTACCTTCCATTTCTAAGAATTTCTCCTCTCTCTAGCACCAATGATGTTTCTCTGCCTCTTTTCAGACCACTTGATGGGAAAGACAAATTCTTTTCCTCCCCTTTAGAAAAGAATAAAGTCATTGCTACTGATCAAACACAAAGGAAAAAGGAGGGGAATTATATTGCTACCTTGTTCAACATATGGCCTACAGAGAGAGTGGAAACACCTTTCCCATTGAGTATTTAATTTGCAAAGTTTTCAGTAAAAATTTTTTTCATCATATTCATGTATAAATTGTCATAGGAAGACTTATTTTCACACTGTATTCTAAACTAAGAATTTTCTTTTACCATACATATCAAAATTTCTACAGTTTTATTTGGCATAATATATAAATGAAACCTCAAAAACTGAAGATGAAGAGACATCTAAAAAGTCTAATTGATAAAATTGGAAGATCTCACTCCAATTGGACTTTAAATGTAGCACATTTTAGTAATAATCACTCTGAACAAATTAATGAATGAGAATAAATTGACAGTTCTGCTGCTCATATGATACTGAGAGTGCTAATAAATGAAAATGCATTATCTTAAAAATCTTTTCCTCTTGGGTTGTTTCAGCAGAAGTTCACTGAAGTTGTCATGAGGGGAAAACAAATCTCACTACAAAACATCCTCAAAAGTAAATCCTAGTTCTTTGTTCAGAGTTTTGTGTGTGATTCAGATAAAAGTTGAAGTTTCTTTTCCATGTAAATAAAAGTTGTGCCTGTCCTAAGTAGAATTTTTGGAGTTTCACACTACATTAGATTCCAGTCTTTGGATCTCATTTGTCTCACCTAACTAGAGATATTTAAGTGCTGATGAGCTTAAGCTAATTGTGTAAGCTTTATTTTAATGAATTGACAGAGACAGGTATCTTCAAAGCATGATTTGTCCTCCTTATCTTAGAAACTTAGGTGGAGAAATTTCATTATCATGGGATGAGTTGCCTTTTCAGACATAACTCCCTCTCTCACTGCAAAAGAGCTTCAATAGTTCAGTTAAATGAAACATGCAACTTTCAAATTACTCCAGTGAGATCAGGTGAACATCCTCACCCTTTGCATGAGAGACTGGTTTTCTAAATCATTACTCCTAGCCTAGTTCTGAAGTCTTTGTGGGTAAAATGCAGAATGTTATGGGAACAAGATAGGACCTTGGATGTGACCTTGACTTTTACCTTGAGATTTGAGCTTCTAAGGAACTTGAGATACAAAGGCAGGCTCTGGTTTGAGAACAAGAGGGAAGATGTTAGACAAGGCCAAATGAAGACAGATTGCTATGTTTGTACAGCCCTGGTTCTGACATGCAGTTAAAATTCAGCACAGTTTGTGAGTCCTTATGCTTCATGTAATTCTTGGAGGCACACAGAGGGCACAGCAATTACAGCCAGAAAAATCTTATCATAAATTATATACTCTGCATGCATTTCAGCTAGATTATTATTCACTGTTGTGTTTTTAATGGATTTTTTTTTTGCATTATTTTAGTTGGTCATCAAGGTGGACTCTGAAGCGGTCAGGCTACATAGCTCTTAGCCAAAGGGAGAAAATCAACCTCTGAATTGTTGAAGTTGCAAGACATGAGGGTACTTCAAGGTCCCAGGTTTTCACTATTGTCTTCCCCCTGTATAGGTTGAAGTAGAATCATCCAGGTAAAACTCTTTAATAAAAAATGGATAAAGGAATCTAAATATCTGGGAGTCATAGGCTACAGATGCTAAATCTCTTTGGACAGCATTAGCATCTTCTAGCTTTAGATGTCTATATTGCATAACTGTATTTGTTAAGCCTATCTGAAGCTAGACATATAATTCAAATCAGGTGAAATATTGTATAGGATTGGTTTTTGCTCACCATTTATTTAGAAGGAGTCCAAGTGACTATTTCAGATAGAGATTCTCTGTGTGGTCAGTTGAAATGCATCCTATGAGAGCAGCACAGATGTCAGAAGAGATAAGTGTTACCCTC
>VZTY01005185.1:52211-70464 GCA_013400935.1 Turnix velox | reverse complement strand
GATCTATACATTATATATATATATATATAATATATTCTATATCTAGAATATATTCTATATATTAAGTGATTTTTTTCTATTCAATTCTCTTTACACTCACCAATGTAAATTAACCAGCAACACTTAAATATTTTGATCTAATTTGTTTCCAGAAGAGCAAAAATATTAATTTTCTTTGGAAGTTTTTTGGCACTGGCCCACAAACAGCTCAACATCATGAATAAAATATTTAAATTCTTACATATAGAGGTCTTTAGTAGATGCTGAAGTAATTTGTTTCTTCCTTTGAAGCAAATCACTCTGCTATGAAAGGAAACTCATCTCTGCTGGAACAGTGNTTTTGCTCACCATTTATTTAGAAGGAGTCCAAGTGACTATTTCAGATAGAGATTCTCTGTGTGGTCAGTTGAAATGCATCCTATGAGAGCAGCACAGATGTCAGAAGAGATAAGTGTTACCCTCACTGACAATTTCTGGAATAGACATAGGCATTTTCTTGGTACATTTTGAGTACATTATGAAGATCAGCATTATGATTCCATTTTACAGCTAGAAAAGCTCTGAGATAGCTCAGAGAAGCTGAGTGACATGCACAAAGGTGTCAGACCAGGCACGTCTTCTGGAGCTCTGCCCAGCTGTGGTAACTTCTGAGCAAAAAACTTCAAATATCTGAAAAATAAGGCCCAAAGCAATCTGAAAATGTCATCTGATTCATCTACAGACATAATTCATTCCAAGAATCTTTTGCCATAATGCATCCTTCTAAAGATNATTCAATTCTCTTTACACTCACCAATGTAAATTAACCAGCAACACTTAAATATTTTGATCTAATTTGTTTCCAGAAGAGCAAAAAATATTAATTTTCTTTGGAAGTTTTTTGGCACTGGCCCACAAACAGCTCAACATCATGAATAAAATATTTAAATTCTTACATATAGAGGTCTTTAGTAGATGCTGAAGTAATTTGTTTCTTCCTTTGAAGCAAATCACTCTGCTATGAAAGGAAACTCATCTCTGCTGGAACAGTGCTCTAGCTCCCAGGCAAGAAACTGGAGCTGGCTGAAGCAGATCCTCTCTAAGAAAACCAAGCTTGTGTTACAACTTCAAGCTTCTTTCTGGTGCTTGTAGCTATTATAGCAGAATAGCAGAACCAAAAGAAAGCTCACTGAAGGTGGTGGGAGGTAAAGGGGTGCCACTGGCTTCCCTGTCTGCTTGTGTCACCATCTAGAGCCTTCTGGGGATGCATTTGCATAAAAAGTTGCTCTGGATCATTTAGGCACTATTGGTATCCCATGGAGAGAACTACTTCATGAAGAAAATTTATAAGACAAAAGAGATTTGAAGCCTGACTAAAAGGGAGGAGTTAATAGTGTGAAATAAAAGAACTGGAAATGGGTAGAGTTGGAGTCCCTCTGAGACTGGTATTGGATTGATTTTGCATACCTTCATTAATTAATCTGATGAAATTGAGGAGCACTATCTTGATTTGGGCTAACAGCCTGATTTTTGGATACAGTTCATAGGCAAGCATCTTCCTATTTGGGATAGACAAGGAGGAAAATATGGATATGCAAAAAAATAATTGTTTTTTTTTAAATCAAATTTTGCTTTGCTGATCCAAAACTACAGCTGTTTTCATGTAAAAGCAATTCAAGTGTGTCTTGCTGCAAGGATCATGCTCAGTGCTGCTTCTTCCCCCATTCCTGTGTTCCTCTTATTATAGAGAAATGAATGTGTACAGTTTGTTGTTGGCAGAGCAGAAAATATGCAATGTAAAAAGTATGGTTGGATTTAAATTTAAAGATCATGCATTTTACTGAATCTATTAGTTTTTGCTTAAACATGCTCTTAATGAAGATTAGTCTTGCCTTCTGCAAGACCTAGAGTTGCTAAAGTATTTGAGAAATAAGTAGCATTTATTGTTAAAAATTATTGTCTTGCTTCCAATCTGAAAATCCATGTATTTAACCATCAACTATTGTGTCTCTTGATGCATGTAACAAAGTCGCTCCTCAAACTTATCCTCCCTAAGTGGATTGAATAGTGTGTATAATCCCATCCTTCAGTAATTCTCAGAGTTTTAACCATTTTGATACTGGTAACTGCTTCACTAAATATCTATGTTCTTTTTCTGATCAATGGAGGCAAAAGAGCCTCCATCATCATCCTCTAAGGATTAGACAAAACGATTTTTGTATATGTGCACTTCTCCCCACTGACCACAAACTCCCAGAGGAGTGCAGAAGGGCAGATTACTTCTGACTCACATGTTTAGCAGGTCAAGCAGATTACTCCATATCAATCACCCATCTTCTTCTTACGNGTAATTCTCAGAGTTTTAACCATTTTGATACTGGTAACTGCTTCACTAAATATCTATGTTCTTTTTCTGATCAATGGAGGCAAAAGAGCCTCCATCATCATCCTCTAAGGATTAGACAAAACGATTTTTGTATATGTGCACTTCTCCCCACTGACCACAAACTCCCAGAGGAGTGCAGAAGGGCAGATTACTTCTGACTCACATGTTTAGCAGGTCAAGCAGATTACTCCATATCAATCACCTTCTTCTTACATCTTCCCACTCTTCTGACCTTGGAGTCAACATTAAATTTATCAGTTGTGGGGCTACATTTTGTTCCTAAATGCTGATAAATAACACAAATAATATAAATGAAATACCTCATCTCTGTGCAGTCCCACAGTCACAAATGTATTCAGTGTTAATTTGCCATTTCTATAATTATTAAGAAGCCTCTCTTGCCATTTGTTTAGTCTGTACAGCATTAAGGGTTATGCCATCCTGTCTTCTAAAGCAAAAAGCTGTGCAGTGCTGGGTCAAAACCACTGATGTCTATATCTACTTCATCAGTGCTGTCCCTCTTGACATAAAAAAGTCAGTCTAAAAACATGTTTCCCATACTATATGTAGCAGTTTCAATGTGGAGAATAAAGACAGTACTTTTCATTGAACGGTTTTACAAACATTAATCTATACTGTGGCAGTAAGAAGCTGACAGAAATACTGTCAGTAGTTAGTAATTTCTTCATAGCATACATGATGTATCTTGCTCTTCTTCAGACAATTAATACCTTTCTGCTTACCATCGAATGACAGCCTGGATTCTCCCTACCAAATAATCAAGAAATCAAGGAGGCATCTTACAAAACTGCACACCCTTAGGACTGCACACCCATAGGACACAAATATGGAAGCTCTGACTGCTGTCCTGAGAGAGTATTGCCATTTTTTGGCCCCAGGACTAGAAAATTCTCAAAATTTTTCAGGTGAAAGTTGACACCTCCTAGAGAGCGAGTGAAGGCTTTATATTAATATAAATAAAAAGACATAGGCAGAGACCATGGGAGGAGGAGAAATAAAGCAGTAATGTGAATCTGAGCATTGTAGGAATTTGGGACCTGAAGAGAAGACACCAAGGCTGAGTTAATTTGGGTTCTTTGTTTCCAAGTCCCACTGGGGAACTCCTGCTGCTAGTCCTATGACATGTAGTTTCTTCTCCAGAGCGGTTTTCTACTAATATCAGAATTTTACCTCAGCTAGAGATTATGTGGCTTTCAACCACTCTCAGACCCAAAGAAAGAAGAAACAATTCCTTCTCCCAGCATCATGATACTCCTGCAGCTGCAGCACACAATCCCAAAACATCTCTCCAAGGCTAGTGGTAAGGCTGAATGCAGTCACTTCTCTCCACAACACAGGGAAGGAGAAAATTGAGAGAGTTATAACGTCAATGTTCTACTTATTAAAAAAAAAAGGATAGGGTAGCATCCTATCCTACTTTAATATTAGGCTATAGGGGAGTGTGGATAGATATGTACTGTAGCCTCTTGCTTTGGTCTAGAGAGCACAGATGCAATAACAACATGATCAGTAGGATCTTTTAAGGTTTCACAAATAGCCAATACTTACTACTTTAAACATTAATATAGAATTTCTAGCTTTCTTTGGGTTTCTATTTTTCTTTCCTTTTCGCACTCTTAGCTCACCGAGGAGTAGGACAATCCCACTTGAGCAGATAAGCAGGGAAGGGAGCAATGGTCACTGACTTGTAAATTTTTTTATCTAAACCCTTGAGTCAACATCCACTGGAAGTTCAGTGTTAGAGCAAATGTTTTGAAAGTCTGTCTCTAATTGCATCCCAACACAGGGAAAGCTAAAAATGAGATTATGTGATTCTGGAAAATTATCACCTTCACTCCCAAATTGTATTAAATATAGCATGTTTTGTGGCCTTCCTTTTTCCTTCTAACTTCTCAGAAGCGTTGCGGACCAGCCAGAAGAATTCTGGAGATTGTTCATTCAACAGTATTTGATGTTGGTTGTATTTTGTCCTCAAAAAAGAGACAATCTCCAGAGGCACACAAAGCCTAGCATATGAGTTCAGCATAAACATAGCAGACAATTCAAGCTGTGAATATCCGAAATTTCAGATGCTTTCGTCCTCTGAGCAAGCCTGAAAGTTGGATGAATCCTGGCTTAAGCCTTTTATCTCATGCCAACTTCTCTCTCTGAAGCCCATGGTATTTTCTGCCATTCTCACTCAAGTCCCAAAATAGGATTTAAAGTCCATTCTCTGCCTCCATCCTTCAGCACCATTTCATTTGCAGTTTTAATTCACAAACCCATGAATCCTATTAGACACTCTGAATTATGTGTTAATTGAATGTGGCACCCAAAAATGGTTCTGCTGAAGTTAGGGGCAAATCTCTTACTGCCTGCAGAAGGAAAGGATCTGAAGCATTTACAGGACGCTCTTTTGATCACTGCTGTGAACAATAAAAAGTGACAAAGCCTAAAACCAGCTTTGTTCAGGTACCACACTCATAGACACTGAAACACATCAGCATCCCCCAATAAAACACCAGAGGGCTCAAGTCCAATGACTGAGCCATCTTTGGATGCACAGCATTGAATTGAGGAGATAATGGCATTTGTTCACATCAGAGCAATCTCTCCTTTTGCAGGAGGGTGATCTGGTTTCAAGGTTCAGTTTTCCAGACTTTAATATTCAGCTCCTTTTTAGACACCTTACGGTATCTCAGGTAGCTTCCAGTTGTTTCTGCAGAGAGTAGATGTGCCTGATACCTCAGAGTGTTACTAAAGCATAAGGAAATTTGTTAAAAATTGAATAGTGATCATTTGTGTCATGGAAACACTTTTCTCCACTGATATGCATGAAAATAAAGTCAAAGGAAACAACAAACCGTAATTCCTGCCTTTGTCTCAACCATTTAAGTGACTGAGAACAGAATTAAAAACCAAAAAAATACTTAGTCAGCAGTGAACCAAAAAGAGGTGATAGAAGAATTAAATTTGCCAAGATTTATTTAAATGTTTAAGGTGGGTTTTTATAATAAGGATGTAAAATTACTGGATTGTGATTTTCCTACTCAAAACATGCTCAAAACTTGAAGATGTGGTTACTTGAGTTGGGCATTGTATCACAGTTTGAAGTTGTTCACACATTTGGTGTTATTACAGGCTAATCCAGCATACAAGGGAGCAAATTAATTTTCATTTCAGCCTTGACAGGCAGCAGTCTAATGCTTAGATCTTCAAAAGATTAGCTATTGATTCTTAGGGATTTCTCAGCTCCAAATTACTGTGATAGCACAAGAAAATAGATAAAATAATTTTCCAATCAGTCATTAATTACTGTAATGACTTCATGGAAAGTTGTAAAAGAATAACATACTCATAAGGAGAAATTTTTTCTTAAATTTCTGTGTCCACAGTTTGCTTGGGCTCTGAAGCAGTTTATAACATGCACTATGTAAAACAGCGATTACTTTTCCAAGGAAGGACTTTATTAGAATACTATCAGTGACTATAATGGAAACTTTTTGTGTTCAGAGATAATTATTTTGCATTTAAAAGACTGTATTATCTTCTTATCTGAGAAGGCTCAGGGGGGACCTTATAGTAACTTATCAGTACCTAAGGGGGTCCTACAGAAAGGCAGGGGAAGGACTTTTTAATATTATATCAGACGGGAGGACCAGAAACAATGGATGTAAATTGAAGGGAGTAGATTTAGACTCCACATAAGTAAGAAATTCTTTCCAGTNGTGTCCCTGCCTATGGCAGGAGGGTTGGAACTCGATGGTCTTTAAGGTCCCTTCCAACCCAAACTATTCTATGATTCTATGATAATCAACACTGGATCAGATTTATGAGGATCCCACTGTTGCATCCTTCAGGTTTCCTTGGAGACATTCAAAACACACCTGGATATGTCCCTGTATGACCTGGTCTAGGTGTTTCTGCTCCAGCAGGGGGATTGAACTAGATGATCTCTTGAGGTCCCTTCCAATCCCTGATATTCTTTGATTCTGCGATTTCATAGTGATACCAATACACTAGACTACTGCGTGTGCAGAGCTTGCCACACTTTTCTGAAGAAACTGAGTTATAAAAAAGGCTTTACTTTCCACAAAACACTGGTAGCAGAAGATGGTCATGTTACAGATGTGTCAAAATGTGTTGCCACTGTAAGCAAGGTCAATTGTATTGAACTGGGTCCCTCTTGAAAAAACCATGTGTTTCTATGTGAATCCACTGCATTCTTCCATTTACTGTTACCCAAACTATTCTAGGTCTACGTGTTTCTGCTCCAGCAGGGGGATTGCACTAGATAATCTCTTGAGGTCCCTTCCAATACCTGATATTCTTTGATTCTGTAATTTCATAGTGATATCAATACACTAGACTATTGTGTGTGCAGAGCTTTCCACACTTTGCTGAAAAAAAATAGTTACTTTCCACAAAACACTGGTAGCAGGAGATGGTCGTGTTACAAATGTGTCAAAATGTGTTCCCACTGCAAGGTCAGTTGTGTTGAACTAGGTCCCTCTCAAAAAAACCATGTGTTTCTGTGTGAATCCACTACATTCTTCCATTTACTCTTCTCTGAGATGTTAAATTGTATTCAAGCAATTATAATGAGGGTCCAGCACAATTTGCCCCTAAAAAAACCTTTAGAATCTACAAGATGTAACTGATGGAGGCAGCTTTTATTGCCTGATGTGCAATGATGGATAAGTAGTTATCACTCTGAACTTTTTCACTGTTTTGATCAAGAAAGAAATATGAAATTAAGCCTTAATTACCATGAGAGGTTTTAAACTGAATTGAGTATATCAAAAAGAAGCTGTAGAAACTTGTGTGCATCTTGCTCAACAAAGAGCTACTATAGAAACCCTTTCATTAGAACATAAAAATCTATATCAAAGGTAAGAAAACCAATTGTTAAGCTGAATGGAATAAACTCCTTCATAGCAAGAAGATGACAGGATTTTATTGTGGTCTGAGTTTAGGATGACAAAGAAAAATACCCATATCCATGTGTAGTTACAGGAACCACTGTCAAATTGCAAAAAGTAGAGCTATAAACATTTTTTTCTGCTTGCAATAGGTTTGCTTTTAAATTTCCTTATTCCTTCCCAACATTTCTTAACTTATGGAAAAAATAGAGAATTAGCAACATGGCTGGGAAGATTTTATTTATTTTTGATCAGAAAATACTGAGTCAACAAAACAACCTACTTTTTCATAGTTAGTTTTTTGAAATCTTGTTTCTTTTCTGTGTGAATCCACTAGGGATACTTTTTGCAGCACTGCTAACACTTCTTTTGTAATAATTTCTATTTTCTTAATTGTTGCATAATAACAAGTTTTTAGGGTTTTTTTTACTGGTCAATATAGAGTAATATCTTACCATTACTTATCCTTGTGCAACTCTTGTGAGTGATTATGGTGATGAAGGAATATGTAACTACTATTTCTGCTCCCAGAGCCGTGTGCACTTGAGTCAAATTAGAGAATTCAGCAGAATTCACTACCCCAAGCATAATTTTTCCAGTTCTTCTATAAAGATTTCTCAGAAAACACTAGGAGTTTGGAGGAGGAATGAGGGTTACTCTCCACTTAATAGAATAATTGTATTTAACAGTAATAGAGTAGGAACACTTTGCAACACCAAAATCTAAACATGACTGTTCATAATTAGGATGTCAGCACTGGCAGGTGGATTACTCTTTGATCTACTGGTGGTCCACAAATTCATCAGCCAGAATTTTTGTCTGTAGCAGATCAGATAGGTTTTTCTTCAACAAAAAGGGACTCCACACATATTTGGCTGAGCATATGAAATGTGTTGTGTAATGAGGGTTCTGTGAAGCATTGGTCAAGTCAAGGACTTCTCCAAGTGCTGTGCAAAGTGTGTGTAGAAAATTTATCAACCATGAGCAGCACAGCAGCAAACAAAAGGTCCATCATTTGTTCTGGAACAAAGTATGAAGTCAGTATAGACACACTCATAAATACCATGACTCTGAAGAGACATCTAGACTCTTTTCTTGCTTTTCTTGGATGTCTTACTAAGAATTCATTCCAGAAGGAAGACTGTGATGTAACCTGTTGCTAAATATTGATTTTTTTCACTCCCTAACTGAGGAATTCATCCATTAAAATTTATATTTTTCAATGAAATTATAATGCAGGTAGTTAACTTGAATTAAAGAATTGTTAGAGTTGAGAGGAGTGTCAAACATTATTCAAATGGAAGAAGCATGGCCTAGGATAATGTATCTAGACAATAAAAATAAATTAAACTATGAAATGTTTGTGTGTAACAAAGATAGATTGTTATGAATGTGTCAATAACACGCTTTTATGTTAATTTTAAATACAGCAGGGGTTAACTCTGATGTTTGGGAGTTACACACATAAATTGTATTAACATAAAACAGGATTAGTGACTGCAATGCCCACACATTGATTCTTATTTTTACCACAACCATCCTAACAAGGTTTCCTTTCCCAAACAATTCTCTAAGCCTGATTTATTTCTTTGTGAACTGTCATGGGGCCAGTCTGACTAGTGGGGTTATAGAACAGCACAATGCTTTCTCTCCTCCTGTTTCTCTTCCAGAGAAGGACTGTAAAGAAAAACAATTTCTTCTAATTATACCAGCATGGTTGTACATATTAGAATAACTTTTGAGACCACAGTAGCAATAAAGGTAAATGATATACCCTTTAAAGATGTGCAGTTACAATATTTTCCCATGGAACATCTTACCACTTAATGCATAGCCAAGTTACTATGTGAAATGAGTAAGAGAATTGCTGTAACAAGCAGACTCTGTGTATTTCCAAAAACATCATTCCTGCATTGAACTATGAATTGAAACAGCAACACAATCAATCCTTTCAAAAATGAACATGGGCAGTAAGAGCACTACTAGTGGAATTTGTCAAAAACTTCCTAGTGGACCTAGAAAATATTTCTATGGAGACCCTTTTGAAGCAGTGCAATGGGTTTTCATACAAATGTGAGTCTGGTCTATGATGGCTGAATAACAGCCTGCTGTGTTGCCCAGAGGGGACAGATTGTGCATGGGGCTCAGTGTTTTTCTTAGCTCGCTCAGTTTCCTACTTGCATCCTCTTGTTTATCTCCTTTTTCTGCTTTCTTTCTCAGAATATGCCTTGGAAACCAGCTGCCCACTCTTCTCATTGCCTTTTCTGTTTTCCTTCTTCTGATTTCCCTATACTTGAGGGAGGCAAAGCAAACACAACTGGCTGACAAACTTTACTTTTGCTTCCTGATAGTTGGAAGCATAAAGCTGATTTTCTAGGTTGTCATTAGCTAGAAGAGAAAATACAGCAGCTCTAATTAGACAAATTACTTTTGTGCTATCTTTCCTACACATTGCATTCACATGAAAGAGCTCACAGGAAAGATTTGCTACGTAAATAATGTCAAAAAGAAACACTGAGACTATGAAACCCTCTTTATTTTACTAACTTCAACATTTTGAGGCAAAAAAAAAAGATAGAGAGGAGGAACAGGTGTGCAAAATTGAAGAATTCCTTCTCTAAGAGTTGCAAGAACAAACTGACCTGTCTGAATTTGTGATTATTTTCATCCTCATAAAACAAAGTAGAAGAGTAAACTTAGGCATTTATCTCTTATAACCATTATTTTTCCTCCTGAAGCAGATACATAGAAGCTGGAGTCTTCAAATCTCTAGATGCAACTCGGCTGGGAAAACAGTAATACAGTCAGAAATTTTTTGGTCACTGAAATTGCTTGAAATGATGTATCACTGCAGAAAATTTGACACTGTCATTATTTATGTGAAGATACCTTGTGTAGTTAAAACAATGTAATTTAAAATTAACTGCTTTGGAGTACTCTATGAGTCTAATTATGGTTGCAAATAGCAAGTCTTGTGAAACACACTTGGCAAGTTAGGTATTTGTAAGACTGACAGAGCATCATTTGGCTCCAGGAGGATCTCAATACTTCAGTTATGAAAAGCTACCTCAGCCATCTTGGTCACTAAGTTAAACAAAGAGGTAAACTATGGAACACCTATCAATCATCTATCATCTTCTTCTATTACTACCACTCAAAACTATTCAGTGAGTATCCACCCACTGAGAGTGGAGAGTAAAGACACCCACTAGTTGTACTAATTCCTCAGTAAGTGGTAAAGTTGTTTTAAAATCTTTAAAGGATGTATTCAGTGTCTTCTAGTCTAGCTAGTTCTCCTTAACTTTGAATATTTGCTCTAACATCTTGTTAACTGAACAACAGATTTTTGTGACATTTGCCTCTAATAATTCTAGCAATAGATTGAACTCTCCATGCACTCTGCCTTTGGATCATCATGAAAAGCTCAGAGAAGTCTGAGAAGTTCAGATCATTGGTCAATTATTCATTTGTAAAGGACAAATTTATCAAGAAAAGTAAAAAAATCTGCAGATGTCCTGCTGAAACCTCTCCCATGGTATGGACTCATGATGAGGGGTGAGCAAATTCTGGTTCTCATCTGTACTGCTTAAATCTTTTATTCTTTGTGATTTAGTTTTAAATTAAATGTTTAGACTTCTTCTTTCCCAGGCTGGCTTGGAGAGAAAGTGTTTCTATGACTTCTTAAAGAACAGTTTTGATCATAATAGGAAAGCAGGGGGCAATCTCTTCTCTTTTTATTACTCTTTTTAATTTTTCTTCCTTTTTCTTTTTAATTTTCTTATTTTTTAACATTTTCTTTAGATTTTTCATTCTTCTTTTGAACTTCTCACAGTGGTGTACAAAGGATACTTTACACAAAGGATACTTCTGAAATCATTTGAAAGTCTTCCCTGAATGGAATCAGATTTCTATCCAGCCTTTACTCTGGGATTACATTATAAAAAATACAACATACAAATATGCAATTAGTGTGCTTTGTAGAAATCTCAGCTCTCACATGGGTGACATCTCTTATCATGTTCATGCATGACAACTAACATTCCAGGTATGAAGCTTGCAAGAGTTGGGATGATGGTTGGACTTGATGATCTGAAAGGTCCCTTCCAACCTAGATGACTATGACTATGTGCTGTATTCTTACTTGTAACACCATTCAAACATTAAATAATGAGTTACCAGAGCAACCCTGCTATCCAGAAGGTATTGCAATAATACCTCAGCAATTCCTTTATCTAAATCTTGTGGCTGGACACCTACTTGCAGTGAGAAATATCAATAGAAACTCAGTTCTGTATGTTTTACTCAGCTTGTATTTTGCCTTTGCTTTTGGATGAATGAGTAAACAATGAGATAAGAAGAAAAACATAGATATGGCTATGGAATACAACAAGGAAAAATAATCATGGAATCATAGAATATGCTGAGCTGGAAGGTACCTTTAAAGGGCATCATAGCTTATCAATACCTGAAGAGGACTACAGAAAGGCAGGGGTAGGACTTCTTAATAGGATTTGTGATGGAAGGACTAGGAATAATGGAAGAGGGGAGATTTAGGCTAGATATAAGACAGAAATTCTTTATGGTGAGGGTGGTGAAACACTGGAAAAGGTTGCCCAGAGAGGTTGTGGATGCCCCCTCAATCCCTGGAAGTGTTTAAGGCCAGGCTGGATGAGGCACTGAGCAACCTGGTCTAGTGGGGGATGTCTCTGCCTGTGGCATGGAGGTTGGAACTAGATGATCTTTAAGGTCCCTTCAAACCCAAACTATTCTATGATTCTGTGAAACCATCTAATGGTCATAACAGGTTATTCCTTGACCCCAGGGTGCTGTTTGAGCACAACACTCTGCAGAGACAAGAGTTTATCATGCAGCTTCTGCCAAGTATCCCATGTAAATCCTGAGTAGGATTGCTGCAATCTTTGTCAGAAACCTCATGTTATGTCAAAGAAGTTCGTACAGTATCTAGAAATAAGTTTCTTGATAGCTTTGGGGCATATTTTATATTCAGGAACTATTTCTTGCCTTCTTTCTTCAGCATGAAAACAATGCATAAACATAAAAATTATGTGTAAAACTAATAGTGGGGTTATCAGTCACTCCAGGGGATTTTGTCTTTAAATCATTAGCACTAAATTAAACAATATTAAAAAAGCACCACCAAATTAAATAGACCAAGGCGCTAGCAGATCAGCTGCCTCATCATGAACTTAAGGACAGAAATTATACAATATCTAGTTCAGGAGGTTATTTGTAATTCAGAAGAGATCCAAAACCAGCAAGACTGCATTGCAAATAGTACAGGGGTTTTCCTGAATATATGTATGTCAAATTCAAAATTATGATTTCTACCCAGTTAGAAAACAGGTAATTCAGTCTCTCTGAATGTGGTTTGCACTTATAAAAGCCAAATTTGGATGTCTGTTCTATTTACCACCTTGCCTGCATGAAGAATTTCTACAAGCAGGTGCTTACAAGACAAAAGATGCAGAAGCACTGTCTAGAAAAGTTTCTTTTTCCTTCTTGCTATTGGAACTTACAGTTGGTCCCTGAACGTCTGTCATCCCTTCAGCTGTATCAGGGAAATTATTTGTTTGCAAAATGCTGTACAGACACATAAAGTTTCTTGTACATGTGCCTACACATTTTTCTAGCTTACCAATAATCCAGTTCCCCGTGGATCTAATGTAATGAGCAAATTTTAAAAGAAAAAACAGCAGGATACTGGTGCTCAGAATATGGGTCTGAGTATCTTGAGCTCTCAAAGCACGTCACCTCTCTAGAATGTATCTCTCTGAGCTTCTAAATTGAAATTCACAGGGACAAGAGAACGGAAATCAGAACAGCACAGGCTGAGTCACAGAGCTTTGCAGTAAAGAGATCACAAATAAAAGCCAAAGAGTTATTGATCTCTGACACCAACGCAAGGGCTTAGATTAATCCTCTGAAGTTCTGACTTGGGTGTGCTTGTTGCTGTGAGTACCATCATGTGGCACTGCAGGCCAGGAGGAATCCTGACTGCTTGCGCTCACTCCTCCTCACTTGTAAAGGGTGAACTTCAGTAGGACCCTGATCTTCAGGAGATGCACTGATTAGGACATTCTGTGTCCTGACCTTTGCCCATTTTTTCTTTGCTTTTCCTCATTACAGCTTTGGAGTATGGTGTCCAGTTCTGGAGCCCTCAACATAAGAAGGACATTGAGCTGTTGGAGCAGGTCCAGAGGAGGCCACCAAGATGATCAAAGGGCTGGAGCAATTGCCTTATGAAGACAGGCTGAAGGAGTTGGGGTTGTTCAGCCTGGAAAAGAGAAGGCTCAGGGTAACTTACCAATACCTGAGGGGGTCCTGCAGAAAGGGAGGGGTAGGACTTTTTAATCAGATATGTGATGGGAGGACTAGAAATAATGGATGTAAATTGGAAGGGGGTAGATTCAGACTTGACATAAGAAAGAAATTCTTTACAGTGAGGATGGTGAAACAATGGAAGAGGTTGCCCAGAGAGGCTGTGGATGCCCCCTCAATCCCTGGAGGTGTTTAAGGCCTGGCTGGACAAGGCACTGAGCAGCCTGATGTAGTGGGAGGTGTCCCTGCCTATGGCAGGGGGATTGGAACTCAATGATCATTAATGTCCCTGCCAACCTGAACTATTCTATGATTCTAATACAAGCACAGACAACAAAAGCACCCAAGTAGGGGAAAATTCACTCTTTTAGGTTAAATAAAACTGAGACTTTTTAGCAGCCAAAGTGCATACATTAAATTTAGGTGGATTAGCTGGTTTTGTTCCAGATGGTCTTTAATCTTTTCTGACACCCTGTTTTTTGTCTTGGTGGTAATTACATTTGAGCAGAACCACTCTAACTTTGATACTTGCACTGAGTGGTACCTGCTTAGCAAGAAGTCTTGTTGAACTGACTTATTAATTTAAGAGGTAACAGAGCTTATGAATCAATGTGACATATTGAAGATTATAATCATCTGTCAAAGGGGTAGAAAGCTTGTAACCAAGTAACCCCTCATGAACTAAAAAAAAATCATAATAAATCTAGACTTGAAAAGACTCAAAAATTTACAATCAATTTGCAGAGCAAATCTCAGTTAGTGGACTGATGATCCTTTATGATCTTGAAGCTCCCTTCCAACCTAAACCATCCTATGATTCTATGTGCTCATAGAGTAGGACTCCTGGCAAGGTGAGAACACAAGAATCAAATCCCTTGCACAGAGCTTTGGATCTTACATCCTGTGACAGGACTGACCTGAGATTTTGATGTCAACAGTCTACATAGTCTACTACAGGGAACTCCTCAGTAAAGATTGAAAGGTTTTTAAAACTTAAGAGTCTATCCCAGTTAGAGGAAATTCTGTGAGAATTAACTTACCAAACTGAAAAAAAAAGAATACTCAATATTGAGATCAAACAGAAATGACAGAAAGAGCTTATGCCTCGCCCTTCCCTGACTGTACTTGACTTCTTGCTTTCAATCCTAGAGATCACTAATTTCTTGTTGGATTTTGCACAAGATTAGACACACAATTTAAGTGCTTTTATGCAGTAGTCAGTATATGAACCAGTATTTAATCTCCATTGCAGGTGATGTAGATATAATTAATTCAGTCTAACTGGGGCCTAGGGAACATTTCAGATCACAAAAGGAGACACATAAGACAGGCTTCATTTATACAAGAAGAAGCATTCATCTATTGTTATTTTAGACACATAGAAATAGGTAGAGATAACAGAGGCAACAGACCTCTGGGAGGCTACGGCTTTCTAAAGCAACACTTGTTGGAAGGTTATCTTAATGTGTCAAAAGTGTCTACCACCACTTTCAGCCCTCACACCTACTTTCTCCATAAATAATCTTAATATCTCCCCAAAGAAGGAGAGATCTTACCTGCAAGGAGATTCCGCTTGAGTGTGGAACTTCACTCCTCAGAGGAACTCTGATCTCCAACTGAAAACATCAAAATCAGTACTGAAGGGAGCAGTATCCATCACATCTTTGATGCTCATTCATTACTGTTATCTAAGAGCACAGAAGGAATGTGCACTCCTCTTCCCACCAACTACAAACACATTGCACTGCCTTTTTGTCCCGGTAGTCTCTTTTCTTCTCTGGAATATGGCTTTCAGGAATTCAACTAGGTAAAACCAAAGGAATCTAAATGCTAACAAGACACTGGTATGAAAACTACTGTATGACCTGACTCCTTTCTGAGGTTGTTGAATTTAGCATTTTCTGAGATTTAGCATCTCTCTCCATGACTAGACACAAAGGGAAATCATTAAAATTAACAACTGTGCTCCAGATCAAATTGGTTTTCAAGGGAGACTGGCTAAAGCCGGAAGATGCCACATCCTCTGTTGGTTTGCAGAAGAGTGGAAAAACACCAGTTCAAAAATGAGCCAGAAGATAGTTCAGAAAAATATAAATTCAATTGACATTCTGTGATCAGAAGAAAACCTATCCAGGAGGAAAGAGGAGATAAAACAGCAGCAGGAAGCAAATATTCTATGCTGTCACAGTTAAACCTATCTCAGTCCAAAAGCTAAACCTAGAATGATGGAGGTATTCAGGTAAAAATACATGTAGGGCTTCTATAATGTTTTGTGTGGACTACTCTACATCTGGCCCTAAGTATCACCTACAATGATGGAGGTATTGAGGTAAAAATAAATGTAGGGCTTCTGGAGTGTTTTGTGTAGACTACTCTACATCTGGCCTATGCAGTAAATGACAGCAGTGCTTTAGAAGTTGAAGGGGAAAAATATTTTCTAATCTCTAGCACAATATTAAAAGGTCAAAAAACAAACCAGAGCCCTTAGACCTTTGTTGAATGCTACAAAAACCATTAATAGAGAAAAGTAGCATTAGCTTTTTGGCCTAGTAGGAAAAAATAAGCAAAAGCAATAGCTGCAAATGAGGGGTGTTAGGTAAATTTTATCCAGGTGTGATTTTTTTGCACAATTTGCAATACCATTTCATACACCAGTCACAGCTGGAAATAAGAAATTATATCTTTTCTGTCAATTGAGAATTCATTGGAAAAAACCATGGATTTTGAACAAGAAAAGGTGGGAAAGGCAAGACACAGAAGAAAAGGGTGATCAATCAAAATTTAATCCACAAATGCTTTAGGTTTTTTATTGTGCTTTATCCAGTTCTTTGACAGAGTCTTCTTCCTTTCCAACACTGTTTTTTTTATTACCTCTTCCACTGCCAGTCTACCACCTGCAGATGTCTACTGGTTAAGCTGGGGCTCTAAGGTGGAAACTCAGTAAATCTGTCTAGACCCATCTCATGGCATTTGGCTGATGGATCCTTTCCATATTCAGTAGGCACTAAAGCAGCCAAAAAAAGTAGCAGCAGACTAATTTTTGAAATACCATGAATTCCAGTAGAAATGGCAGTTATAAGAAGTATGTTACTTTGAGGTTTAGAACTAAAAAGCCCTTTTGAAAGCCTGATTCTGTGTGAAGAACTCACATCTGCATGAGAACTGTAAGAAGCAGTGTGACTTCCATTTTCTCTCCTATTCTTTGAGACTAAGGGCATGGGGTCATGAAGAAAATTATGAAAAGCACTAAGTACAGTACTCTCCTACTTCAGTAAAGAGAAAAAGAGTAATTTAAATACAGTGTGTTTGATTTTTCAATGGATTTTTTAATGGATCACTAACAAAAAGTGGTCGAGGAGGGGTTTACCTTTGTTTTTTTTTTCCCAGAACAGAGTTCTGTGCTGATTAAATAATAGTTCATTAGCAGGGAGCATTTATTTTGTGGCAGCTTATTGTCTTTTAATAAGCAGAATGACACACAGTTTTCCATTAGTGACTTAAACTTTGTATTTAATGCATTTTTTTAGCATTTTCATTTTGGTTAATTCCATTTTAAATGGAAATTCTCTTGAAAGTTTAGTCTGTCTTTGTGTAGGATGTGTATCAGCACTCTGTAGTACTTCAATCTGATATATGATGGACTGCAAACCAAACTTAAGGCTTTAAACCACAGACTTGTGGCAGAGATTTTCTGGAAAACTTTACCCAGCCATTCCTCCTGCAAAAATTATTTTTAAAGAAGATATGACACCTGAAGCAAGACAAGCTCAGATGTTTTCACACATGAATGACAGGTAAGCTCACTAACCAAATTTCTCTCCTGAAACACAAAGTTGCAAATAAAATTGGGCTCTAGATTGAAACTACATAGAAAACATACATCAATAACTTGAGATGAAGATTTCCAGTGTAGTCTTTATCATTTCTGTGGACAATTCAGGCCCACCATACACTCCTCAACACAAAGGCCTGATCCCACAATCCCACTGCCACAGCTACATCCCTCTAGTATATATTTGTCTACTCAAACCCATCAACATCCAGCCTTCTTTGTCCAAAGATCTACCAAGAGACCCACATTTACCATTTGCTTTGGGATGGTTTTCCCTGTACCATCTCCTGTTGTGAGGAAACCCAAAAATCTGAATTTTACTGCATGAAAGCTATAATATTTTACTTATGCACATATATTTATTACCTCAGATGGCCAAATAATCATAGAATCATAGAATAGTTTGGGTTGGAAGGGACCTTAAAGATCATCGAGTTCCAACCCCCCTGCCATAGGCAGGGAAATCTCCCACTACATCAGGCTGCTCAGTGCCTTGTCCAGCCTGGTCTTAAACACCTCCTGAGAGGGGGCATCCACAACCTCTTGGGGCAACCTCTTCCAGTGCTTCACCATCCTCACTGGAAAGAATTTCTTTCTTATGTCAAGTCTAAATCTACCCCCTTCCAATTTACATCCATTGTTTCTGGTCCTGCCATCCTGTACCCTATTAAAAATTTCTTCCACTGCCTTTCTGTAGGACCCCCTTCAGGTACTGAGAAGTTACTCTGAGGTCCCCCCTAAGCCTTCTCTTCACCAAGCTCAACAACCCCAACTCCTTCAGCCTGTCTTCATAAG
>VZTY01005185.1:26615-50358 GCA_013400935.1 Turnix velox | reverse complement strand
AAGTTACTCTGAGGTCCCCTCTGAGCCTTCTCTTCTCCAGGCTGAACAACCCCAACTCCTTCAGCCTGTCTTCATAAGGCAGTTGCTCCAGCCCTTTGACCATCTTGGTGGCCTCCTCTGGACCTGCTCCAACATCTCAATGTCCTTCTTGTGTTGAGGGCTCCAGAACTGGACAGAGTAACTCCAGGTGGGGTCTCACCAGAGCCCAGTAGAGGGGCAAAATCACCTCTCTTGACCTGCTGGTCACACTCCTCTTGATGCAACCCAGGATTTGGTTGGCCTTCTTGGCTGCAAGTGCACACTGCTGGCTCATGTCGAGTTTGTCACCCACTGACACCCCCAAGTCTTTCTCTTCAGAGCTGCACTCAAGCCACTCTCCACCCAGCCTGTGTCTGTGCTTGGGATTGCTCTGACCCAGATGCAGGACCTTGTACTTGGCCTTGTTGAACTTCATGAGGTTGGCATGGGCCCACCTCTCAAGCCTGACCCTTCTCTTCTCCAGGCAATGAGTTTCTCACATCTTCTAGTCAGAATGAAAGGTTTTTGCAAGTTGTTTTAGAAAGGCTGTGTTCCACTAAGGTTTCTCAAAATTTATTGACTGATGAGACTGCAATAGGATAGCCTTTCATCTATGTTTTTTATTCAGAAATGTCATAATGTTAACATTTCTGGATCAGTTTGTTCATTGCAATGCTGGAAAAGAAAACTAGGGGAATAACTGTAAAATAGATCCTTCATGAAGAAAGTTAAACACTCTCAGACATGCTACGACACTCTGCAAAAGCAGGTCATGTAATGACTGCTCAGTAAGTGGTGTACACTAAAAGCTCTGAGTCACCTACTCTGAAGCAAACATCTACTGCAGCCTAGCACCTTACTATCACTTATTATCTGCCTGTCCTCTTACTTGTGATTACTGCTTTCAAGGCTAAAGGTGCAGGATGGGATGTGCATCAAGAGCAGTGTGACCAGCAGGTCAAGAGAGATGATTTTGCCCCTCTACTGGGCTCTGGTGAGACCCCACCTGGAGTTACTGGAGTCCTCAACATAAGAAGGACATTGAGCTGTTGGAGCAGGTCCAGAGGAGGCCACCAAGATGATGAAAGGGCTGGAGCAATTGCCTTATGAAGACAGGCTGAAGGAGATGGGGTTGTTCAGCCTGAATAAGAGAAGGCTCAGGGGTGACATCAGAGTAAGTTATCAGAGTGCTGAATAAACCTACAGCACTCTTGTTTTCAGTGATGCATCGTGTTCTTATTTTCTAATAGTGGACACTACAATGAAATTTAGATTCTCCTTTCCACTTCACCATTAAGCCTAGGCTGGGTGTAGATACAAGTGAAGTAGACAGTCACCAAGGAAAATAGATTAATGAGGGCTGTAAAATAGCCATGGCCTCATTAGTTATCCAAATCTCTAGACTGTCCAACTGCTAGTGCTAAAGGAAAGGTGAAGTTCAGTGGCTTGGTTGCTCCTTATGACCCTTTCCATCAATACACATTACATTTCCGATCACTTTGGCAGGATGTTTGATCTTCCTGTGTCCTTTTTCTCTCAGCTTCCTTGTCCTGTGGCTGGAGTAGTCTGTTCTTATCTCCATCCCTCCTTTCCATTAACCAGATAGAAATAACGAGTAGGATGAGGCCATTCACTTTCTCCATGTTTAAACAGATTATCTTTTCATATAGCCAATGGGAAAATGTATAAATCAATGTTTCCTGCTAATATTATACCTATGTCTTTCACACAAATATGTGTGATGGCCCCTGTGACCCTCAAATATGACAGGAATCCTTTTTTCTCTGCTCTCTGCTTTTGACAGCTTTTCAATGTCTCGTGGTGTCAAGGGAGGCATCACTTCAAAGCATTTTGTTTGCTTGAAGGGTCAATAATGCTGATGTGATCAGAGATAAAGCAATAGGAAGAGAAGAGCCAAGAAAGCTCCACAAGCTCATGCACACATGCAATTTGTTGTCTTTCAGACTCCTTACTTTTCTAGAGGATGTCAAGGGGTTTCTTTTAACAGAACATGAAAATAATATTGCTTTAAGCAAATAATAGATACAGAAGTAATGAAAGCTAGTAAATGGTGATGGCAAAAGGCAACATACTGCATTTCTTCATGAGTACAATTTATATCTTGTATTTGAAAGGAGAAGGTTGTGAGCAGAAGGACAAGGCAGGAGCTCATACATCTAGCAGGAAAAATTTTCCAACAGCTTGAGGAAAGAATGAGAATTGAGAATTTCATGAAGTCAAGGAAAAGTTATACACAAATTGTGATGTAGCTATGATGTGTGTTTTTAGGCCTGCCATTAATCTTTTCTACTTCTACTGGTTTCAGTGAAAAACTTTGCAAAGTGACATTTGCAAACCCTGAAGGTTTGAAAACAGAAGACACAGACAGACAGAACACCATTCATCTAAATCCTAAATACCACAATCATTGTGATTTAGGAGAAAACAAGACTTGATTTGTAAGTTCTTGAGGTGTCTTGAGATGTGTCCTTACAGTCTGTGCAAAATTTGGTTTCAATAAAATAAAGGAGAAATCTGGCTGAACTGACATACTGCCAGTTTGTGAGTATCTCTGGGGTTTTTTTCTGTCATGAAGCCAGAACAGATTATTGATCTGACTTCCCTCTCCCCTAAATGGATGCAGAATGGATTTTATTTCCAGACCTCTGGCTAAAAGCTGGGCAGAAAAAAATATAACCCAATATGCAAACTCAGTAAAACAGAGAAGAGATTTCATTGATTAAGAGGTACTAATATTCAATGTTTTTTCAGTGATAAAGTAGTTCAGGAAAAAAGTGGTAAATTTGAAAGTTACAACCTATGAACACTTACAAATTAAAATAAGGCAATATCCTTTAAAAACCCAGTGAGCCCCTTGTCTTCTGTATTTTCTGATCCAGAAGCTATCAAAAACTAATCGGAGCAATTTCTTAAGTCAGAAATATGGTTTATATGAACCTAGATATGCCTGTATGGCCTCTTGAGAGAAATATAAGTAAAAAGCAAGACACAGAACTTACTCTAATTAACATTATTCTGCTAGACTGATGTATTTCTTTCCCCTGCATGATTCATTCTCTTACGAACATCTTGATAAAGTTATCTGATGTAAAATAAAACTTGCTAGAAGTGGGGGGGTTTGTGCAGCTAGCACAGATACCTGGGTATTGCCTCCTCTTCTCTTGTAAAACTTTTAGAAAATTTTGCTTGCAAAAACTGGAAGGAAAATATCTTCTGAATTTCCTTGGGCCTATTCCTGATCTCACTGAGAAAGTTGGAAGACACTTTTTGTCTCCCATTGGGGTGAAAATTAAAACAGGGTCCTCTCCTCTCTATGCCTTTAGCTGAATTCTGGCAGTGAGGAGAAGGGAAATATGGTGGTGGGAACAGCAAGATGCAATACACGTGTGCATCACACGTGCAACGCATGTGTGATAAGATCTCCTCTGTGAAGTGTGAAGAGTGTCATAATTGCCAGTTAAAGGATGATGAATGGTCCTGAGACTGCTACCATGTCATTTCGGCATCAAAATACAGGGGTATTATCACTTTATTATTCCTTCTCCTGCTTGTTTATCTCACACATTACTGCTATGAAGCCACTGCTGGTTAATTATTGAAGGGTTCATGTAGAGGGAGGCATCTGTGTAAAACAATAGGTTTCTCTCTGTTTCCTACAAAGATTTCGTGTAGCACCGAGCAGGTGTAAAGATGTCTTGCCTCAGGCTCTAGAGTTGCAGACAAATCAGTGAGGGGAACAAAAGCTCTGACTTTTCCCTCCTGGTAGGGCAGAAGTTGACAGGGAAGTGTTGCCAGGGAAGCTAACAGGCTGTCACTCTCCATCAAAATAATACCAAGAGTCATCAACCCTCCATGAATAAAACACTGTGGTGAAATTTAAATGATTCTTCTCATCCTCTCCTACATGCCTCCATTGAGCAGTATCTGTCTCCAAGAGCAGGTCCCATTTCTTTCTTGTGATTTAGGCATACCATGCCTGTCAGCTGATTATAGATGTAACCCTTAAGAGGAAATCATCTGAATTTAAAAGTTCATGCCTATTCAGTGAGAGAAGATTGAAAATGCAGCCTGAAAATTTATTAGTTAACTCCTTTGCCCACCAGCATGTTTAGAGGAGCAACAAAGATTGCCATCCCTCCTTCTCACATCTCCTGATAAACAAATCACATTTTCCACATCAGGCAAATCAAATCCCGTTTTTTGCTTCCTCTGCAAGATCACAGAGCACAAGATAAATGAGAGGTTGCTGTCTGCTACACCACTGATGAATAACAGACCCTGGAAGTCATAAAAATAAAGCCCTGTGATGCACACAACTCTCCCCTGGCCTTTCCAGCAGCTCTTGACACAGTAAGTAAGTCCATGCTGCTTTGACCCTCAGTGGCTGTAGGTTCATGTGGCCCTTAAAGCAAAAGGCAACCTCATGCCCCAGCTCCCATTTGTCAAACCCTCCATTCTCAGAGGGGCTGCCCAGGGCAGCATTCAATAGCAGCCAGTTCCAGTTTCAGCTGCAGAGTGCAAAAAGAAAATAAATCTAAGAAGTACTAGATGGACTATAAATAAATTAACTTCACAGCATGGTATTTTCATACTATCAACTCCAGGCAAATTAAAGCAGCCACAGTCAGGGCATCATTGATACCACAGTAATTCATTGAAGCAAAACACAAATAACTCTCCTGGAGCTTTTTTTTCCAGGGAGAATTGAAACTCTGTGAATGGCTTTATTCATCTTATGAAGATTGAGAGTGTAACCAAGGTGTATCCATCTAATATCTGTTTCAGAAGTGTGCTCTAGAAATAGAAAGTCCTTGCTGTGAAGTAATTACTATATTCATTGACCACAAAAAGAAGTTTTTAATCTATTTTGTCCAATTATTCAGATAGATGTCTCAAATATGGAGTTATCTTCCTTACTATTTCATAGCACTTCATACATCAGGGTTACACAATAAATCGGGTTGGTAGTCCTGGTCCTACTTCCTAGTACAAGCAGGGATTGGGTAGGTTTCTCAGTCTCTCTGGGCAACCTGTTTCTCTACTTGACCACCAGTGATATGGTATTTTTTTTAGTTAACTCCTTTGCACACCAGCATGTTTAGAGGAGGAACAAAGACCACCAGTGATATGGTATTTTCATACTATCAACTCCAGGCAAATTAAACAGCCACAGTCAGAGCATCAATGATACTACAGTAATTCATTGAAGCAAAACACAAATAACTCTCCTGGAGCTTTTTTTTCCAGGGAGAACTGAAACTCTGTGAATGGCTTTATTTATCTTATGAAGATAGAGAGTGTAACCAAGGTGTATCCATCTAGTCTGTCTAGAAATAGAAAGTCCTTGCTGTGAAGTAATTACTGTATTGACCACAAAAAGAAGTTTTTAATCTATTTTGTCCAGTTATTCAGATAGATGTCTCAAATATGAATGTATCTTCTCTACCATGTCATAGCACTTCATACATCAGGGTTATACAATAAATTGGGCTGTAGTCCTAGTCCTATTTTCTAGTACAAGCAAGGATTTGGTAGGTTTCTCAGTCACTCTGCTCTACCTGTTTCTCCACTTGACTACCAGTGACATGATATTTTCTGTGAACTGTGCAGAATAAATACCACCAGTGAAGATTTTGTTTTCCTTATGCAGAACTGTGATTCTGCTTGCTGCAACTTCTGACAACTGCTTCTTGGTATTTTTATCATGTGCACATAGCTCCACTTCTCTATAACTTTCATTTAAGTTGTGGAAAACTGGACTTAGAGGTTTGTTCATTAGTTTTCTTTTCTCAAGGACAGAATCATAGAATAGTTTGGGTTGGAAGGGACCTTAAAGATCATCGAATTCCAACCCCCCTGCCAGAGGCAGGGACACCTCCCACTACATCAGGCTGCTCAGTGCCTTGTCCAGCCTGGCCCTAAACACCTCCAGGGATGGAGGGGGCATCCACAACCTCTCTGGGCAACCTCTTCTAGTGTTTCACCACCCTCACCCTAAAGAATTTCTTTCTTCTATCTGGCCTGAATCTACCCCCTTCCAATTTACATCCATTATTTCTAGTCCTCCCATCACATATCTTATTAAAAAATACTATCCCTGACCTTCTGTAGGGCCCCCTCAGGTATTGAGAAGTTACTCTGAGGTTCCCTCTGAGCCTTCTCTTCTCCAGGCTGAACAACCCCAACTCCTTCAGCCTGTCTTCATAAGATGCCTAATCTCAACAGACTGAATAGGCAAAGAAGGGCTTCTTGAGTGTACAAATTGTGTACAAATTTCTGTAGTTCAAGTGTCTAACTGACTTCTCAGATGATAACTGGACAATTGGTTCATCCTCATGTACACAGATTTCTATACCAGGCTTGTCTAAAGTTGGATAAAATGAGTTCCATACCTTGTAAAGAGTGAATGATCTGGATGACATAAAAGAGAAGTGCAAAAATTCAGGCATCTGTCTCATTGTAGCTCTCAAAAGCTGTTGTAGTGAGTTTCATCCCACCTCACTCCAAAAGTTTTCAATGCAGACGTCTAAATCAGAGCTATTTTTCTGGGCTTTTTTCAATCAGTGCACTCAAATTGGCACTTCTAAAGTGTAATTTGTTGGATCTGTTTTAGCTGTCAAGAGGAGTGATGCTCCTTTGGTTGACAGAAAGGGAGTGCAGACAACTTTTTCATGCATGTGTGTGGACATTTTAGGTATCTAAAGCTAAGAGAGATAAATATCAACATTCTTCATTTCCAGCATTAGTAATCTATGAGGTATTAAAATTGTTGAATGAATGTAGCCCTAAAATTCCAGCAAGGAGTTATCTATTTGTATGTATCTGTCTGATTCAAGGTCCAGACAAGCATGTGAAAGCTTTTAAAAGAGCACAGATGTGTTTTGGCTCTTGCAGGTTGCTGAAGTAATTGAATGGTTTGCATCCAATTGCAATTCATTACACCCACATTAACATTCTGAAAAGACTCAAAGTGACCTAGAGGGATTTTTTTGTCATCAGCCCTTATTACAATGCAAATAAGTAGGAGTATCACTGAGACAATTCCACAGGATGGCCTCTCATTCAATATGGTGATAACTATTAGGCTTCATGTTTGCCTGTAGTAGGTGCTGCCACAGGCAACATATGTTAAAAGAAAAAAAAGAAAATAAGTGAAAACTCACCAGATCTTCCGAGCAGACTATCTTTAATGCAGACTGCTAGAAAGATTTTTTTTTTTAAAAGGAATCAAGAAGTGAAAGGCAGAGAGTATTCATCTAGAATGTAAACAGATTAATGGAAGAAATGCAGGGACATAATTTCCTATGTAAAAGCAATTTTCATCCTTGGTTTCCCTTGCAGGTACAGTCACTTCTTTCTGTGACTGTTTCTGAGACTGTTTTCCATGTAACACGGATGTGATAATGTAGTTAAATGGTTCACAGATATAAGTGAGCATGGGGAAAGAACTTCAGGAGAACTCCAGCACAGCAGTGCAGACCTGTGTGTGAATTCATAGAAACACATCTGAAAGACAACTTAAGAATCTCAAATGCTGGTGATTTTCATACTGCCCAAAGGTGGGTGGTATGAAGACTTGTACCTTATTTTATCAAAATCAGTGTTTGAGAGTGCTGGTGGTTTTTAATTCCATATCTGGAAACACATCTTTCAAAGTACCTCCAGTCTAAAAGCTTAACTTGTTAGCCCCTACTTTGAAATATCCATCTAATACTGTCTGACATATGCACCTGAAAATTTAGCTCAAAAGTGAGGCAGGGATGAATCCCAGTATCATACCAATTGAGCTTGTGGCTCAATGTATTTTACAGCAACCTCACAGCACTGGAAAACACAAAATGTCCTCTCCATGAAGCTCTGCTGTCCTGAACACAGCCCTCATCCTCATTCATACATATCCTGCAGTTGACAGTCTTTCAAGGTAAATATATTTACTGATAAACTTCAACTCATATGAGCCAGGTAAATTCCTCTGCTAATTTCTTATGGCATTGTCTATTAGCACAAGTAGCCTTCAAAAGGGAGAGATAAGAAAGAGAATTGGCCTCCACACTTTATTAGCTGTTCCATGATTAAATCTGTTAACAGGACTTACAGTTTAAAACTAAACACTTGGATCTGATAAAGAAACTCCCACTGAATGGCCAAGCACAGCTGTGGTATAAACTGGTTATTTAGAAACAGATAACCTGGCATTTCTTGAAATATATCCTTTGTTTCATTAAGATATTTCATCCCAGGTTGTATAGAAATGGTATTTAGAATTTCTGGGCATTTTCACTTCTGGAATACTAAGAAGAAATTCTGATCCTATTGACATGAGTGTAAATACAGACTGACTTCACTGATGTCAGCAGACTTCTAATGAACTAAGAACTGATGTAGACCGTGGACCTCCCTGAGTACAAATGAGATCAGAAACCATTTGTTAATATTTTATTAGTTGAATTTTCTCTCAGCAAGACACATTGCAGAGCCACAATGAATAAAAGAACCTGGGAAAATACTACTTAAACACTGATTCATTCACTGTAAAGAGACTACAGCATCCTTCACCCATTTTTCCAAATGTAAGATTTAATGAGAAGGGAAAAAAACAGCAAAAGCCAGAGCTGGAATATACCCTTACTGCTCACTGGCTCTTCTTTACCTGACCTGTGTTTGAAATGACAAGTGGTAATTCCATTCTAAACAAAATTACTTTCATTAGACTTGTTTAGTTCATAGACAATTCAACATCCAACAATGCTGTAACATATATTTAATAATTTAACATGTATTTAAAATATATTTACCATATATTTAAAAATTTAATAAATTGTTGGTTAACAGTTTTCTGCCTTTCCTCAACCCTTTGATGCTCACAGGGGAAAAAAGATGCTAGGAGGGTGAAATGAAGAACTGTGATTTAAAGATAATCAAATAATTATTTACCTCATTACAATGTTCTAAATTTTTACTATTAAAATTGCAAAACAACTTATTAAACAGAGACTAATTTTAACTATACATTCAGTAACAACTATTTCAGTCCAGCAAGAGAGAAATAAGTAGTTAAGACAGAAGTTACTTTTCTTATTATCTAAAAGCACAAGTGCATCTCTATGCTGAAGAACACATTTTGCAACTTATGTAAAAGCACTAATTTCCAAATCTGTAGTCACCCAAAAACACTCCTACAACTGTTTTCTTCACTCAGAGATGGCAGCCTTATAAGTCAACACATTTCTCTAGCTGCTGTGTCTACAAATTATTCTGGTAATGTAGAAGATATGCTGCCATCACACTTCATCACTTCTTATTAGGTACAGCAGCAGCTACTGATTTAATCATTTTGTAATTGAACTTCTTGTATACAGCATGTTTTTGGACAGATCACAGAAAAAAAACATGACAGTTCAAGTTTTACAACTGAGCCACATGTATATGGGGGCAGTTTTTGTTATTATTTTTCTTCAAATTATCTCCTTTAAGTTATATATTTACTTATATTTATATTTTTTATAGGCAAAGAGATGTGGGTGGTAGATAGACTGACTGACTTAAATGATGCAGAAAAAAGATTAGTATGACTCATAAATCATCAGCACTAGTCCTTGTGCTTGCAGTCTTTAGTCCAATGGGCCTTTCAGACATCAACTACAAGTCTTCCTCATCTTTCTAACTTTCAAAGCCACTAGATCTTTATAAAAAACAAGAATTGCTGCAACAAATTTTATCCTGACTGAGGAAAATAGCCTGAGATGTATAGAATAATCCTTATTTAAAGGTAAGGAGGGCTTAGAGCTATTACAGAATAAAAATCCTTCCTCAGAATACTTCTAAACACACCCTAGAAAATAGTCTTGTTTTACAAACATTCATTGGTGTTATAGGCAGCAAATTATTCAGAGATTTTTGGTTTACCTCTTATGTTGTTACTTTATTGCTTCCAATATTTTTTGGCTCCTACAACAGCAATTTGTAGGATGTATCTAGAGCCAGATCAAAACAAATGCAAAAAAACCCCCAAACCCTCAAGGCAATCTGGTTGTGGGAAAATTCAATGACTAACAGGGTTACTGTGAGCAAATGGTCATGGGAACTTCTCAGTTGCACTAGAAAGTATAACACTCTTCACTCAGTATCTTCTCTTCAGCTATGCCACTGTCTCCTTTGCAAAGGAGCAATGGAAAAAATAATGGCAGTCAAGATCTTCAGAAGACAAGAAGGATATTGCTGGCCCTCAGAGGCAAGCAATAGTAATTTTGATTTATTGTGTATAAATATATCAGAACAGATTGCAGTTAGACATAATTTCATATTCTCCTGCCTCTATTTTAGGAAATATCATTAAAAATCCATAACTTCCTCTCACACAGACTTAGTATTTTCACTCTGGATTCACCCCTCTCCAGCCATTTTTCCCATAAACTTACCAAGGTTCATGTGGCACAATGCAACATTTTGCCTTATCTGTCTTATTTGGGAAGCTATTGCAATGCTTGATACTAGTTAATTCTTAGTGTAAATATATCCATGATGTTTATCTACATGACTTTCTGACAGAATTCCTTTCTAACATAAATATTTCTACCTTGTTGCGACTGTGAAATATTTTCTCATCATCCCAGGATATTCTTTTAGAAATTATTTGGTTTCCTCTTACCAGATTTAACAAGAAAATTCTGTTGATTTATCTCTTTGGGCATATTTACTATTTCCCCAGTCATTCAAAGAAATTTTTTTTAGTCCTTGCTTCATATCTGATGTACACATATGGCTCTACATCAGACCATCTTCAGCTTTATGCTTAGAATATTTTTACTGTGAAACAGACCCCCTGTTGATACACCACCATTTGATACATCTGATGGTTCCATTACCCACTTTTGTGGCCTCACTGCCTTAATAATCCATAGTTTTTTCAAGGGCAACAGTGATCTAACAATATCTCATTTCTTTTATTACCTCTCAACCACAATAGGACAAGTTATATGATGAATTTGTAAATCTTTTCAACATACATACTTTTTCTTTTTTAAGAAAACCTTCCCTTATATGATGATCTGGTCTTCTGTCAATAGCTTTCAACTTGCAACTGGGTGCAGATTTCACACTGAATTCTTATATCAAGATATAAGAATATTCTCTGTTGAATGTGCTTAGCAGGTCTATCTTTAAGACCAAACCTGGAGGACTGTAACAAATAACAGCTTCCCAATCACATCTTATTCACACATACATACTTTTTCTTTGGAGGGGGGTAGATTCAGGATATAAGAAAAAAATTCTTTACAGTGAGGGTGGTGAAACACTGGAAGAGGTTGCCCAGAGAGGCTGTGGATGCCCCCTCCCTGGAGGTGTTTAAGGTCAGGTTGGATGAGGCATTGAGCATCCTGGTCTAGTGGGAGGTGTCCCAGTCCATGGCAAGGCAGTAGGAACTAGATGAACTTTAAGGTCCCTTCCAACCTGAACCTTTCTATGTTTCTATAACTTGAGCCCTCAGGAGTCACTTGAGACTGTGAGCTGAATTGCTTGTTGGCCCTAAAACTTAGTGTTCTTGTGAAAAGAATTAGTGAAAAAATTGTGAGAAAGGAATTAGGAATTCCAAACTCAATTTTGTTTCCTTTTCAAATTTAAAATCTGTTTTTTCCAGGAATTTGAAAATATAGATTAGTGGATCCTTTCCCATTTCCTTACTCTCCCTCCTGGGCTCATGGGATGTCTGTGATACCAGCTTCAGTGTCCCAAGGGAAAAAGAAAACTACCTCATATTTTATGGCCATGACAAAGTGGACTCCCCCTCTCTGGAGGTGTTTAAGGCCAGACTGGATAAGGCACTGAGCAGCCTGATCTAGTGGGAGGTGTCCCTGCCTATGGCAGGGGAGTTGGAACTCCATGATCTTTAAGGTTCCTTCCAACCCAAACTATTCTATGATTCTATGTTATCAGCTTTATTCTCAATGGTTCTTCAGTATGTAAGATGAAGAAAGTATATGTTGATTTACATCTTTATTTCTTAATGGTGTTCCACAAAATTATAAGTCATCATATTTTGTATTGTTTCTGTGCTAAATATGCTGGAAATTTCCTGTCCAAGGCAAATATACCTCATCTGTTGTATTACAGCTGCTGCAATGGGCAGTCTGACAAATTTAAGGTTGCTTTTTACTAGATTATGTAGTTATAGAATCATAGAATAATTTGGGTTGGAAGGGACCTTAAAGATCATCGAGTTCCAACCCCCTCCTGCCATAGGCAGGGACACCTCCCACTACATCAGGCTGCTCAGTGCCTTGTCCAGCCTGGCCTTAAACACCTCCAGGGATTGAGGGGGCATCCACTACCTCTGTGGGCAACCCGTTCCAGTGTTTCACCTCCCTCACTGAAAAGAATTTCTTTCTTATGTCAAGCCTGAATCCACCCCTTTCCAATTTATAACCATTATTTGTGGTCCTCCCAGTAGCTGCTTGAATGCCCAGAAGGAGAAACATCAACACTAAGTGTGCAGCCCATGCCCTAAGTATTATAAAACTTCTAGTCTCTGTTTCAGATTTATTTCTATGATCTGTAAGTAAACTAAAGATATCATATTGATATATTAAAGCAAATTTTCCTTAATAAAATGTGTCTCTCTGAACAGACCTTGTAAGAAAGATAAATGATGTAATAAATTTGAGTAAGAGATTCGAGAGGAGTAGTTTGATTAAATTCTCATCAAAATCCATGGGAGTTCATCAGGGTCTGAGAATCCAACTTCTTTAAGCATAAAGTAGTTCACTAGCTAATCTTTTATGATAGATTTTTCACTTTTGGAATGCAGTTTAATGACAAGTTTAATTCAGTATGTAGATGATCTCTTGAAAAAAGGATGGTTCTGCCTTTCATCCCATTCTTAGCTCCATGTTACCAAGGCTCTCTGTAAGCCCATCTGATTAAAAAACACACTAAGAAAAGCTGATTTAATTTTTCACACATGCTTGGACTTCCTGGCCTGACTGACCAAAAACCTGTGCTGTTATTACTAAAGTGGGTGACAAAATGCATAGCCTCTATCAAAAGTTATGCAAATCAGCTGCACTAAATGTGAGATTTAGATAATTTTTGTGTCATAGTGGCATACCTTTTGATCATTTGAAATCCATCTTACTGGGTTTAATTTATGTATGGAGTGGAATCCATCTAGTCATTGTTATTTTGGACAATGTTAAATGCAGACAGCAATTGTAGGCAACTAATGGAGCAGATCACATGCTCATCCTCAAAGAAGGAACAATCAAATGTCACCTTTTGTAATGGAAGATGAGGAGCTACTGCCTTAAGTGATGGCTGGCTTGCCTGTACATTCCCAGCTGCTTAACCTTGTGAGCTGAAGGGATTTTTCCCTAAAGACTGATTATAAATGGCAGAACTGAGCTCTGGATCATATGCTTTGGAGCATTTTTCTGTCAGATCCCTATCAAAGGCTGTTATTCTCGCAGTGTTGTAGCAAGCAGCATGATGATTCTTTAACAACAGCCTTTCAGTTCCTTGACCTTTCAAAGAAAAAACAAAACCAAACCATATTTCCATTAATTGCAGAGATTATACAATTCCATTTCAAGATAACTGTATTTATTATTTTTGCACTTCTTTAGAGGAAAGAAAAGCCACCATCATCTTCTGGAACCATTCAGTGGTTAGTCTCAAAGGTTCACTTTCCTTTAGAGATTAGGAATGTGTTAAATTACTGCTGTAGTCCAGGGAGAGGAGAGGGGCACAACTCTAAAAAAGCAATTCAGAGCTCTAGTGATTCAAATTGAGAGGTCTATGTCTCTGCAAAAAAAAGTCCAGGGGTATCATGAGGGGTGATACCCCAACTTTGCAGAGAATGTTGAGCAGGGCTTCCATCAGTCTACCCAGGGTTGCTTGGGACAGACTTCTAGCCTGCTATGTTAGACAATAGACACTATAAACCATATTGTTTCGTTCCACTCTAGTCACAGGTAAAGATTCTTTGCAAAAAAGAAGCATTCAGAATCACCCAAATTCGTTTGGAGGCACACTTCATATATATTTAAGCAAGACTGAAACATTAAAATCTTTTCAATAGCCTGGAAATTGTCATCCTGTGTGCACATTAAACATAAGACACTATTAAAATTACCTTTAGATGAATCCTGGTCAAATATTCTGTGAAACTAGGGCTGAGCTAATGTCACTGAACCAGCAAATATGAACAGCCCTTGCATATTTTTAGAGATCCCTAATAATCTCTTCACAGATGGGAGAATGTAGTTTTAAAATAACTCTGCTGCTTGGACAAGCAAATAACATCAATACAGAACAGATGAGTCTGTATTTTGCACCTTATGCATTCTTGCCAATTTCACAGTTTAATTTAAAGTCCTATTAAGGATGAAATGAGTACTTATTCAAATAAACTGGATGGAGAAGCAAAGTCCTAGAGGATTTCATCCTGCTTACAAGAGGTGAGAACATCACTTCTCAACAGATCTTGTTCCCTGAACTTTTGCTATGTCTACTCATTTCAGTTACTAAAAAGAGTGACAATTGTTCCCCGTTGAAGTGGACTAGATGATTCAATCAGACTTCCACTATCCTGGTCCCAAAACAACTTAAAAATTGGAATTTTAAAGAGTTAAAAATATTTCATTGAAAAACACCCAGTAAGTTATGGCACCTGTATCCAACAATTCACCTTGGGTCAGCCAAGCAGGATGACTTCAAGCTTAGCATCACGTACAACATCATTTTGACCCTAATTTTGCCTGATCCATCAAGATGAACATGGTTTGCAAGTCTAAACATGTTTCACTGATGTTCCAATTCTAATATGATCAAAATTGATCTTGTTTTGAAGCAAGGGTTGCACCATATGACCCCAGATGTTCCTTTCAGCCTACATTACTTTATTATTCCCAATACACCACTGCTTTTTGGTTTTACACTCTTTGTTGTAAAATGCTGATATGTTTTATATATTTCTTAGATCAATAATGTTCTATCAACACAGTGTAATAGCAGCCCTGTAAATTCCTCAGCAGCCTGTTCTTGATCCAGCAGTAAAGCCCCATAATAAAGCTGAAGCCAACAAAATCACTCCAGATATTTCCTAGTGTAGCCAGATCTGCCTACACTAACAGTATTCATCAGATTATTTATAACAAATAAACAATGTTTTAGGTGCTCAGAAAATATCTCTCATTCCATAATTTTGTGCTTAATCTTTTTAAGGATGACTTGGGAGTCTGTATGTGTGGTCCCTTGCAGCTTATCTATTTTTCTATCTATACAAAGCTTTTTTTAAAAGATGTTTCTTTGCAGACTGAATTATAATTTCAAAATATAGCAAGAAAGTAAGATTTTAGTGATGCCTTTTGCTTTTCAGCAGTTCTGCCCATGGTGTCCAAACAAATTCCCAGCCTGCTGACCTTGTCAAGGAAGTAACATAAACTGACAGGGTAGAAAAATCTCTTAAGTTTTCATGTTGATATCAGATTCAGAGACAAGGTTTAGTTCTCTTAGATCCCTAGTCAATCTGACATGTTTTCCTTCAGCTCACCTAAATGAACACCAGTTTTCCAGGAGAATAAATTGAGCCAATTGATAACTTTTTATGTTTTAATTGAATACATTTATGTTCATGACAGCAGCTAAGGCTACACTATGGAAGTTCTGAATAAATAAATGAGATTTTTCACACTGTCACAGGTGTGCAAAACTCCTGCAGCAGACTATGGACAAATTTCTTTAATCTTGAAAATTTTTTCATTGTTTTTCATTGTTCATTATTCATAAATATTTGTCCTCCACTAACCCCTGAAGTTCTGGTTATGCACCATAATAAATGGTACAAATATAGACATTTATAAGGGAAAACTTAAGAAGGCTCCTTCCCCATAGAAATCAGAGCCTGAATATATAGAGGTTTACCAGGGAAAATCTTCCTTTTTATCCTCACCTGTACAACTTGGTGAAGTGGGACACTGGGAGGAAAGATTTGTCCATTGCCAGTTTCCATAGTAGCTATGAAATTCCAAATTCAGTCACATATTTCCTTTCAGAAACAGTCTTTCATCTGTAGTTATTTCTCCACATGTGTATTTAGATGGTTTTATAAACGGGTATGCACACTTAGGTAGGGAGAATTAGATAAATATACTTGAATCAAAGCATTAAAAAGTGACAATTCTTTTTCCTTCTATTGCTTTTACCTCTTGTTTTGGTGATCAGCTTTTAGCAGTAGATGAGTTAGATGACTTATATGAAGCAAATGAACAATTTTGGTTGGACTGGAACAGCAGGAAAATTCTAGGAAGTCAGAGGACACCAAGCATCATAACTATGAAATCATTCAGTCCCTGAATACTTAAATTTCTTTTTGTAAGTGATAATATTTGTATTTGTAAGTGATAATAACAAAAATAATGCAATTTTTTAACCAGACTAAAGTCATGGTCTCTGTCTTATAATGTGCTACATTAGAATCATCTTAACTTTTGGGTATCCTCTCTTTGCACATAATAGGATCACTTGAATCCACCGTTTAAGCAAGCATACAAGGTTTAAGCAAGCAAGTACAGGCAAAAAATCCCCTTAAATTTCAAACCACTTTACACAAGCATTTTTTGTTTTCACAGACAATGGAGTCTGTGCTCATGGCTCAGCATTTCTTCAGCTCAGCCTTAGAGCCAGTATTTCAGTCCCTCAAATTAATCAGAACTGCACAATTCAAAAGCACCACAGAATGATTAATTAGAATCAATTGTTACCAAACAATTGGGATCCACTGTGTGGAAGGATAGAATGGGAAGGTAATAGGAGAAAAAAAGTCCTGATACACAAATTAGGTCGGGAAAACTAGGAAATAAATAATACTAAGAGGAGTAGAACTGAATAAGAAGTATGAGGCTGATTACAAGCATTAGATCAACTTTGCTTGTTGAGTTAGGACCAGTGCACTTTTTATGCTGTCTAATAGTATGTGGGATTAGCCTGGAGCTTTCCAGGACACTATGAAGACTTCTCTCTCTCCTAAAAATCACCTCCCATTCCCCTTCATCATGATTCTTTCTGGGATATCTTGGGAAACCAACTCCACCTCCCAACAACTTCCTCTCAGGAGCTTGTAGAGTGCAGTAAGGGCACCCTTCAGCCTCCCTTTCTCCATATTAAACAATCCCAGCTCCCTAAACCAATCCTCATCAGAATTATTCTGCAGATCCCTCACCATCCTTGTTGCCTTTCCCAGACCCACTCTGATATCTCAATGCTGTTCTTTGCAAAAAGAAGTTAATTTTAGGTTTTGTCTAGTTTCTTCAGAATGTTTACCCCAACTCCATTTAACCTCCTCCAATGCAGCTATTCCTGCCTACACATTTTCTCTCTCCCCCGGAATAAAACAGACTGGATAATGCAGTCCATTATCTTCGTTCCATGGTGTATCTTATGCAACTGGCAGAGAAAGAGGAGGGGAAAGAAGTGAGCAAAGAGATTAAATTAGGACAGATTTTTCCAGAAGCTTTTCCTACTCCTTTATAAAACACATTCAGCTTTGTTGAGATTCAAACACATGCTTTTCCTTCCTTCCACCACCTGACTTTGGTATTTACTGTGCTGTGCAAAGGAGAATATTTAGCCTTTCTGGCAGAGCAGATAGACAGTATGCTTTTCTTTCATCCAGAACATTTTTTTCTCCCAAGGGAGCATGCTGTCCTTTGACATGTGACTCATTGCTAGTTGACACCACCAGTGCTTTTCCCTGGCTGGTCTAGACTGTTTTGATCTGAATTTTATTTGTGCAAAAGCCCTGTTGAAGCCAGATTTCATGGAAACCACAGAGCACATAAGCAGCAGTAAAACTGGCCTGAATTTCTTTGTTTTTTTGATTGCAACTCATGTAGTCATGAACTTTCTTCAAATGAAGAAGCTAATTGTTGTGGCAGGAGGATGCAACTCAGTCACATGAATTCTTATTCTTCTCTTTAGAGTGACATCTCCATTGTTGTCTGCCAGCTGCAGGGCAGAGCAGGTATATTTGTGCTCTGTGAGTCATATTTATGATACTTTTGACAGCTTTGAATCCAGAATCAAATGTAGCAAAACGTTTTCCATCACAAGGTGCACATGTGTTGCATTCAGGTAAGCTGGAGAGAATTTTAAGGCCAGAAGAGCCTGAGAAAAAGATTTCCCAATTTCTCCAGCAACACCAAGGATTTATTTCAAAAGCAATGCCCAACAGGAAATAAAACAGGTTTTTGCTTCATTTGTTGTTTAAAAAGAGCATTGATCCCTTCTAGAAATATTTTCTCAGATATATGTGTGTGGAAGATGCAACTATCTCCTTCAGGATGTTTTCCATGCTAGATATTGTCAAGCCAGTCTTGGAAGTAAAACAGGCAATTGAAGGTGTGTTGGGATTATGACAACAGAGGAATCTCTCAGTCCTCTAACCAAAACTGGAAACTAAGCCTCGATTCCAGTTCAGGATAGGGAGAAACATGATTCTCCCTTCCCAGAGAGGCAGAAGGAGAAAAACAACTTGACAGAATGTGCTCAGAAACCCTGAATCCAAACACAGCACCAATTTCTACATGAGTAGAACCCACCTCAGATCTGAAAGATGACACCAAGTTGTGTGGTGCAGTTGATACACCTGAAGGAAGGGATGCCATCCAGAGGGGCCTTGATAGAATTGAGAGGTGGGCCCATGGCAACCTCAGCAAGTTCAACAAGGCCAAGTGCAAGATCCTGCACCTGGGTCGAAGCAATCCCAAACACAGATACAGGCTGGGTGGAGAGTGGCTTGAGCGCAGCTCTGAAGAAAAAGACTCGAGGTGTCAGCTGATGAAAAACTCAACATGTGCACTTGCNACAGGCTGAAGGAGTTGGGGTTGTTCAGCCTGGAGAAGAGAAGGCTCAGGGGGGACCTCGGAGTAATTTCTCAATACATGAGGGGGTCCTACAGAAAGGCAGGGGTAGGACTTGTTAATAAGATATGTAATGGGAGGACAAGAAATAATGGATGTAAATTGGAAGGGGGTAGATTTAGACTTGACATAAGAAAGAAATTCTTTAGGGCGAGGGTGGTGAGACACTGGAAGAGGTTGCCCAGAGAGTTTGTGGATGCCCCCTCTCTGGAGGTGTTTAAGGCCAGGAGGGTTGGAACTCGATGATCTTTAAGGTCCCTTCCAACCGCAACTATTCTATGATTCTATGAAAGCAGTGTTTTATGCATACATTTAGCATGGTCTTCTTTGGCTTAGGTGTCTGTACCATCCTCAATTGACAGCACTGATGTCTGTGCTGCTGTAGTTATATTGTTTACTATTTAAAGAGCAAGCTGAATTAAAACTGGCATGAAGATGTCTATACTAACTTCTCTTTGTCAGAGATCAGCTATGGAATATGGTTGTATCAGCCCAACCCAACTCTTGAATCCATTTCGGTGCTTTATGTGAAAATATACAACAATAAATGGCTGTTGTCTAGATCTTTCTCATCAACCACCAAGACGAGGTGTTTCTGTTGAGTGTCACAAGGCAAATACTGGGGATTCTCTATTCAAGTGCAAATAAGCTCTGGAGGACAAATCCAATAGATTTGAGACAGGAAATTCGCAGCTTTGATACATTCACTAGAATTTACTTTTGTTTTTTTAGTACAAGGAGAAAAATCAATCACCTGAAGCGCTGTTCTCTGTCTCTAAGCTACTTTAACATCTTTCTCCAACTCAAAATAGCAGCACAGACTGAAATACTAAAAGCAGTCCATTCATTTGGAGGTGTAGTAATGTGCTGCAATGCAGCATTTCCCCAAGACCTGGACAAAATTGAATGGATGAAAGAAGAGTGTGTCCATGGTCAGCTTATACTGATTAACTTGCTCACCCAGAAACTACTTGAGATACTAAATATGAACAATTAAGTAGCATGGGGAGGGTATTTATGCATGTATTGCTAAGAATCAAGGATATAAATATCTTTGTTAAAGCCACAGAAACTTGAATTTGCAGGAAAATCATAGAATCATAGAATAGTTTGTGTTGGAAGGGACCTTAAAGATCTTCGAGTTCCAACCCCCCCGCCATAGGCAGGGACACCTCCCACTACATCAGGCTGCTCAGTGCCTTGTCCAGCCTGGTCTTGAACACCTCCAGAGAGGGGGCATCCACATTCATCTCTGGGCAATCTGTTCCAGTGCTTCAGCACCCCTAACTTTAAAGAATTACTTTTACTTTATTAACATGAATGTCATATTTCTAAGATTTTTCTTTACCCTCTGCTTGTTTGTTTTCTGGCAGGAACAATAACACTGTCTTAGAATCCAAGTCTCTAAAAACTTGGGATTTCAGAGAATACCAAAAGTGAGTCATAAGGATAAGTCACATGTTGGAGACATGAGAAATACAATGCTGTTGAGAACCTTTGTGAAGTTCTAATATGTGTAATGATACATTATTTAGCTCATCATATTTTTCTAAGTATTTGATAGATATTGGAAATGCAGAGCAGAGTAAGAGCTACTGTCACCAGCTACTCTGGTGATAAATGCTATCTATTATCTTAATAATACATGATGAGCTGATATTAAAACTGGTCCATGAGAATTAATTTATTAGGATTTTCATCCTTTAAAGCATAAAATAGTTAAAAGGCTCGTAACTGCAATTTAAACAGAATTAATGCCATCATAGAATCATGGAATGCCAGGATTTGAAGGGACCTCAAGAGATCATCTAGTCCAATCCCCTTGCCAGAGCAGGAACACCTAGACCAGGTCACACAGGAACTCATCCAGGCAGGTTTTGAATGTCTCCAGAGAAGGAGAGTCCACAACCTCTCTGGGCAGCCTGTTTCTGTGTTCTGTCACCCTCACTGTGAAAAAGTTTTTTCTCGTAGCTGTTTTGCATGTGAAAAACCTCTTTGGTTTTCCCAAGATTAAAAATTTGAATATTTATTTTTGACATATTGTTGAGTAGCTGCAGTTTTGATGAAGTATTAAAATTGGTGATAACAAGAATCAAGGCTCTCAGTTCGTAGCAGCCAGGCTTTAAAAACTGTATCATTGCCTCTCCAAATGAACAGAGGTCAAGAATGCTTTTTCAAGGAAAGGATCTATGCCTTAAAATTACAGATCAACCAGTAGAAAAGGTATTTTCTCCTACATCCTATTGGAAATTTAAATATGGTTGAAGCATAAAATAACCTGAAGATCATCAGAATAGTATTACCATGAAAGCAAATGGTAAAATAACTTTTCAAAATATGGGAAACAGCTTTCATAGAACCTTAATCAGCTGAGTAATTAAACTAGAAGTTAAAACATTGGCATTATTTCCTTGTGGCTAAAATCTGCCTTCAGAGGCTCAGCACTGCAGTTGAAGTCCAGCTCATTTTGGAAATGACCTCCCTTCCTTCAAGAAATCTTGTCCCATGTTTCATTTGAATGTTTGTATGAATTTCTTTGGGAACAGTGAGGCTTAGGAATATAGTTAAAGTGAAAAACAAGTTTTAAAAGATTATTTCAATAATAATGGACTTCAGTGGGTACTTTTCTGGGAAGAATTCATATTTGGATGCAACATAAAGAGAAAAAATGCATAAATATTTGATTGTTCTTTAGGGTAGACTCTCAAAGCTGATAATCTTGTGAGGGGCTGAGCAACTGGGACATGGACTCATGCAATTAGTGAGCTGGTCAGAGAGGAATATAATTACACAAATAAATATTGCCTGGGTTAATTTGGGGCGCTTTTTTTCTAGTTGGACAATAGCTGAGCCACAGTAGAAAGCTGCTGATTGTGGCAGTAGCCCTTTCCTTAACATAGTATTATTTAGTTACTTTTCATCAATACTTAAATCATGCTGGTAGTTGAAAATAAGTATCTACAGTGTCACAGCATGAGTTTGAATGAAGTATCATATTTTTTCTTATTTCCTATTTGGGCAATACTTCCCTGCTATTGAAATACCATCACTGCCAGAGAAAGGAGTTCAGCACTCAACACTAACAGCATTAAGAACCTGCTGATTTTTCTGCCTTTCTGAATCATTTGGGTGAACCTTGACATTTTCTTTAGCATCTAATCTATCCCTTGCTTCTCCAAGTGTAACCAGAGACATAGGAAAAATGGAAACAATAATACTGTCTCTTACATGGCTGGCACAAATTAAAGGCTGTAAAGACAAGCAAGCAGTAAGTCCCTAATTGAGTCACTCATGCATTACTCCTCTCCAAGACAGTACAACACTGCTTTGGTAAAGGCTTATTCATCTATTTAGATGAACATTAAAATATATTCATATATTCCAGGATATTTATTCATTCTACAGGAGCACCGAAAGATTTCTTAATGAGAATGAAAGCATTCTAGCAGGGACTGTCATAAAATATTGGAAAAATAGTCTCTACTGCATATAATTTACTGTGGAGCTACTGTGGAAGAGGCAAGCAATTCATTGGAGATTATAAAGACAGCAGAGAGATTGTAAAAGATGTAAAAGCTAGCTAATTATCCTAACACTATAAGTAAGATTATAACTCCTGTCTTCTGGCTCCATTACTCTCTGACTCAAAGCACAACTTCTCTGCTCCTTTCCCTGGCTTTTTTTTTTTTTTTCTTTTTTGCCACTCTGTTGTTTCTGAATTACTCTCGAACATAGAAAGAGTTTAGCTGATTTGTTTAGTAACCACCTTTCCTAAGCTTAGAATCATAGAATTGTTTGGGTTGGAAGGGACCTTAAAGATCATCAAGTTTCAACCCCCCTGCCAGAGGCGGGGACACCTCCCACTACATCAGGCTGCTCAGTGTCTTGTCCAGCCTGGCCTTAAACACCTCCAGGGATTGAGGGGGCATCCACAACCTCTCTGGGCAACCTCTTCCAGTGTTTCACCACCCTCACCCTAAAGAATTTCTTTCTTCTATCTGGCCTGAATCTACCCCCTTCCAATTTACATCCATGATTTCTAGTCCTCCCATCACATATCCTGTTAAAAAGTCCTACCCCTGCCTTTCTGTAGGACCCCCTCAGGTCCTGAGGTCCCCCCTGAGCCTTCTCTTCTCCAGGCTGAACAACACCGACTGCTTCCGCCTGTCTTCATAGGGCAGTTGCTCCAGCCCTTCGACCATCTTCGTGGCCTCCTCTGGACCTGCTCCAACAGCTCAATGTCCTTCTTATGCTGAGGGCTCCAGACGCAGTAACTCCAGGTGGGGTCTCACTTACTTTCATTGATTTTCTGTGACTTTATTCCTTACTGTATTAACCTAACTACAGAGACAATGTCACAGCCTCAGCAGCAAGAGGTGCAAGTGACTGGGGGAAGGTGCTTAGAAGGTTCCAGATGCTGTTATTGTGGATGGGATAGGTGTGAGTTGTGAAGTGCCCTATAGCCTCTGGCTAAAAGACAAGCAGTCAGCCTGGAGAAGAGAAGACTCAGGGAGGACCTTATAGTAACTTATCAGTACCTGAGGGGGTCCTACAGAAAGGCAGGGGAAGGACTTTTTAATATGATATCAGATGGGAGGACCAGAAACAATGGATGTAAATTGGAAGGGGGTAGACTCGACATAAGAAAGAAATTCTTTCCAGTGAGGGTGTTTAATGAAGTACGACTGGTGTAAAAAGGGGCTGACCTCCACGATCAATATGATCTGCCAGAATCCATTTATTGAGATCATGAGACTACTTCATATACAGTGATGGCTAATTATCAATGC
>VZTY01005182.1:103147-123848 GCA_013400935.1 Turnix velox | reverse complement strand
CGTTGGAGCCGTTTGAAATCGTTTAAAATCATCGAAACCGCCAGAAGGTTGGAGCCGTTAATGGTGCTCGCTCCCCCACAGAACCTTCCAGAGGGCTGCGCTGAGGCGAGGCGGCGGCGGGCTCTTGAGGTGAGTGGAAAATGGTGATTATTTCGTAAAAAAATCCACATAAGGAAGGAAAAAGGCATAAAAAGGAGTGAAATGGCGGAGGATAAAGGAGGGGAGAGGGATATTAGCCCTCGGTTGTTGTGAGGGGAGCCGCCATGTGGCCTCCGGGGAAAGGCCTGGCTTGGGGAAGGGTTTTGCTATTGTGGGTGATTCACAGGTCGTTGATCTTGATTTAATTAATTTAGCTTTAAGGGTAGCATTTAAAACTGGGGGTAATTAGCCCCGGATCTTAAGCTTAAGTTGAGAGTTGATCTAGAAGCGCATTAAACCCTAAGTATCTGGAAATGGAGGCTTTATATTCAATAAAGGTCAGTGTGAGAGAGAGAGATTTCCTCCCATTTGTGGAATCGACAACAAAAGAGACCCAAATGTTGAGTTTCCGATTGCTCCCTCTTTGTTTTCCCAGCCTGGGAAGCATTTGAGGGGCGAAGATGTTTCTTTTTTAATGTTTATTTGTTGATTATTTGGTTTGTTTCCCATGTACCAACGATGTATCCTTCAAGGTGGATACGTTGTAAATTGATTTCCTTTAAAACTCCACCTGTTGCCATTATGGTGCCATTTCTTAAGTGAAAGCTGTTTCTCCACACATTGGCTGGGTTTTTCACAGGCTCTTTTCTTAACAAACACTGATTTTTTGGGGGATTTTTCCTGAGTTTTCTGGTTGTTTTATTTGTGGTATTTAGAGCTGTTTGTTCATAATGGAATGATTCTTAAGGTACAAGTGGTCGACTGGATTTTAGCTTATATTTTATTTTTCCCGTGGTATATTTTGGAGTATTTTTGCTTTTGTGGGGTGGATGAAAGGAGCACAGAACTGGGAAATGTGGCACTTGAATTCTGCGACTGATTTTGTACATAATCTTTGACATTTTACTGTGTTTTTTTACCTTTCTGTGGGGTTGTTCAACCTGGAGAAGAGAAGGCTCAGGGGGGACCTTATAGTAATTTCTCAGTACCTGAGGGGGTCCTACAGAAAGGCAGGGGAAGGACTTTTTAATATGATATGGGATGGGAGTACTAGAAACAATGGATGTAAATTGGAAGGAGGTAGATTTAGACTTGACATAAGAAAGAAATTCTTTACAGTGAGGGTGGTGAAGCACTGGAACAGGTTGCCCAGAGAGGTTGTGGATGCCCCCTCTCTGGAGGTGTTCAAGACCAGGCTGGACAAGGCACTGAGCAGCCTGATCTAGTGGGAGGTGTCCCTGTCTATGGCAGGGGGGGTGGAACTCGATGATCTATAAGGTCCATTCCAACCCAAACTATTCTATGATTCTATATTTCCAGCACTTTTGTTGTTAAAACATTACACCACTCTTCCATAGTTTGCACGACTGTCTCCTTGTATGGAAATGACTCTTGCTGGCTGTTATTTTAATAGTTTAATTATTCTGATGCAATGATAAGTATCTGTGTTGGTCCTACTGTTGAGAAATACAGATACTGGGTGAGTTATGCAACGTTGGCTGAAAGTTTGCTTTGTATCTTCTGTTCACAGTTTGAAGTTTGATTTTTTTCCCGACAGCCTTGCTTGGCTCTTCTCAGCGATTTTCATGCCTTGAAAATATGCAGGGGTTAGGTGGGGGGATGCTGGATTGTGTTCTTTGATAAGGCTAGGGATTCCTTTAATAACAGGGACTCTTTGTTGCAGACTTGTGCTGCTTTGGTGTGGGAGTGGTGAAATTTGGAATGGGTGTTGTCGCTGAACTAGTGACCACATCAGAACTGCCCTGGTCTGTGTTGCTTCCAGACAGATTAAACCATGTGACAAGACATGGTGATCCTGAGAAGCCAGTTTGATGTTATTCTAGACCACAAGGGATTTCCACTTACTGTAAAGTTGTCAGGCTGTGTGTCCATGCCCCAAATCAGTGGGACAGCAGCTTTGTTCTCGATGTGTATAGTGATAACATAATGGAGTGCTGGGGCACTGTGATGGTACAATCCAATAATAAGAAAAAGCTGTTTATGAGGATTTCTACTAGAGCTAAAGCAGTTTAGGTGTGTCAAAATCATGGAACAACTCTAAGGTCCTTTGTCAGGTCAAAGACTGTAATGAAGTTAAGGCTTACAGGAAACACTTCTTATTCTCAATTAGCAGAGTCACATCATCACAGCTCATAGAAGCAGAGTGCCAGCAGGCGGGTATAAAAGTGTGTTGATTCTTGGAATCCTAAATTAAACATGAAAGAAAGTTCTAGCTGCTCAGTCAAGCAGTAAAAGCATGACAGGTTGGGTCTGTGAGCTGTTTTCTGCTGATGTATCCAGGTATTGAGAAGGCCATCAAATATCCTTTGTGTTGCCTCAGAGTCTGCTGGGAACAGTCCTGAGCACAGCAGGAAAATAACAGAACCCTGCCAGAAATGCACTTTCTTGGGCAGTTTTTCCAGTAGTTTACATCACCTAATGTGGAGCTCTGACGTCTTGAATCAAGAGGGGGCATTGAGTGTGTTTCATAGGAGACGAAACTGGTGCCCTGCACAGAGGGGGTCACTTCAAGGTGTTCTTGTCTAACTTTTTAAGGGTACAGGGGAAAAGTTGTAGACTAGCACTGAAAGAGAAAGTGCTCATTGGTTTCTGAGCAGAACCTTTTCTGCATTGTGCAGCAGGAGTAACTTACAGGTGCATAAATGTTCTTGGATCAGGTAATCCTAATCTTGAAGGAGAAGAAATAGCATGTCACACTAACCAAACCAAGGGAAAAAAACAGGGTCTGTCTACTTATGCCCTGTATTGTTGCTGTTCTATTCTTTGCAGTGTTATGAGTCAGTTGTGTTGCTTTTGAGGATCTTGAGCTGCAGAAACAAAGTCCTAGTGTCTTGGAAATGAACCTTCTTGCTAGGGCTGCCAAAGTGCACCACAGCCTGCTATACCTTAGCAAGTGCTGTGTCCTTGGAAGGGGAGGTGGGGGAGCAAAGTGGGTGCCATCCAGCCTTGGGATCACTGATAAGCTTGAGCACAATATCAGGCAGGGTTGCTGACTGCAGAACTTTTCTGTTTGCTCCCCGGGCCTGTTGAAGCTTAGAGCATAAATAATTATTATCTCTGCGGTGCAAGGGCTCTCACTCTGTGCTAGGCCCTCTGTCCCAGCCCCCGCTCCCTTCAGCAGGGTCAGGGAGAAGGGAATAAGGGGCGGTGTCTTTGGCTGACATGAACCCGCTGGGGAGGGATGAGAGGAAGGGGGTCTTGGGGGCTGGGTTCAGAGCAAGGTTAGCCAAATATCGGATAAATTAAGCAAGAGAAACAGACAGCTCAGCTTGCAGTGAACTTTTCACCCAGCTAACCTGTTCCTCACCCTGCATTGCACAGGTGGAGTACAACTCAAGTAGAGCACAACCCTTGCTCTCCCTTCCTGCTTTTTTTGCTCTAGCATGAGCATGGCAACGGGGAGAGCAGGAACTGGAAGGGGGTTGATTTGCTGTTTTTGAGTCCAAGAAGTATTATAGCTCTAATTGCTGTCTTTAGAGCATTGAAGTTAAGGCCACTAATTGCAGAGGGGTTAGTCTTTATTTGCTCCAGTGCAGAGCAAGGACCAGTAACTTCTAGTCTTAGAGAATTGAGAAGAAATTCCATACTGGAGAGGGCAAGGAACAAATAATAGTGTCTAAACAGGGATAATTAGAGTTTCTTTGTGGGAAAGCATAAGACTGGTGGGAATTCAATGAATTCTGGTGTTTATATTTCTCTAACTTTTCTCCTGCAATTGTAGTGCAAGTAAATACAAATGATTGCTGACAGATGTTAGGAAAACATAGTATTATTCTAACCATTAAGCCTAATTTTTTTTCTTAGTTAATGATAATGATATGGATAACTAGACATGGTGTACTTGGGCTTATACTTACGTCACTTTGCTTCAGAGGTGCGGTATGGAACCAAGAGCTGAATTTGTTCTGTTGACCCTTTCCTGAGTCTCTACTGCTTCCTCTCCTTCTCTCACAAAAAATCTCCCAAGAAAATTACTGCTTTTTAAGTAGTTGCTCATACCAGACAACTATAATGTAATTTTGCTTTCTTAGCATTCTGTTATTTTGCTCATCAGTTTTGGATGCTTGGTATTTCAGTTTTTTCATGTCATGCAGTTTTTTAAAAAAGATAAAAGTAGTATTTGAAGTCTGCGTAAGGCAGCACTGCTCTCTGCTGCCCCTTCCCCTGCAACAACAAGAGCATTTTTGTGAGTTTGAACCCAATCAGGGAATGGATTCTGCTCAAACTTACTTGTGTTTTTGTTTGCTTGTTTTGGTGTCTTGTTTAGTTGTTCTGGCTTGGTTTTGTTCCCCTGGGTTGGTTCTGTCTGGCTAACTTTACAAAAACCTGCATTTTCAAATTCAGATACCACCACTGGGGAGGGGAGAGGGCAAGGGCAAGTTCAGTGGTCATCAGATAAGTGAGACCACTTGTTTTCTATCAGTTTAAGCAGATTCAGTGGAGCTCTAAGTAACATCATAGTCTTCTTGAAGACAAATTTGTTCATCTGATCTGACAGAATATGTATTCTCCACAAAAGTTGTTCCCTTTCAGACATGTTAGGGATATTTCCCAGGCCTGTTTGGCCATTCCATTCACCTCCTGGCTCTAAACCCTTGTGTCATGGCAGGCTTGTTTCTTCTACTGTATCTATTACTGCCCCTTGAGTGACATCATTTAAATGATGAGTCTGAGAAAGATGATTCATACCAGAAAAGATCTAATAATTGTTACCAGTTATTCAGATCAGTGTTACTGATTTCCCACATCCTCCCACTGGTCCCTTGAGCTCTCCCACCCACTCATTTTCTCCTAATAATTCCCAGGCTTTCTGGCCTTATACTCAGTATGCCCTCTCTTGTGTTACTGGTGCTAAGGTGTAAGCATCTAGCTCTTCCCAGAGGAGCACCTAGGGCTTGGCTGCAGCAGCTTGTGTAGGCAGATAAGGGCTGTAATTGAACTGGCAAGGTAGATGGACTACTGGCAGCTTCAGCAGAGCTTCAAAACACATTCACATCACATCTCCTTCACTCTGCGCTGGTGGTGGTGTTGGCAGTCTCCGAGGCAGCTAGTTTAAAGCTAAATGAGTAATGTGTCTGCAGGCTACAGTGCTGGGGTGCACAGAACTGCAGGCTGGCTTGTCTAGAGGAGTTCTGCAAAGAATAACACTAATTTCATGCTTGGAACTGGCAAAGACTTGCACCAGTAGCAGCCCTGTGTGCTGCTTCTCTTCCAGTTTGTTTCTTCCATTTCAGAAATAAAGGTCTTCAAATCAGGAGGCTTCTTTCTCCAGCATCATGAATTGAAGTCCATATTGTGGATCTAAACAGTGAGCTGCTGTTGAAAGCAGCTCCTCAGTCTGGCCTCTTTTTCCCATCATGTTCTTCCCTGGTCATATTTCTATGTGTTCTTCCTTGAACTTGCCTGTCCAAGTCCTTTCCACATTTGTATTCTCATTTCTTTTTATCTTTAATGATTATCTTCTCTCTTAGTCATTTATCCTGTTGTCAGAAGCACACCTTTTTGCCCAGAGCTAGGTGAATCATGAGTCCCAGAGATGGGAAAAGGGTAAAGCCAGATCCTAAATTCTAGGATGCTCTCAAGGACTGTGGATTGTTAGCTGTGTTTTTGAAGCTTGTGAACTTAGCCCCAAATAAACTGAGAGTTCTAGTAGAGTTGTAGCTTTACATAGCAACCTCCTCTTGTGTTAGACTGTGTTCACTGTTCTTTTCAGGGGTGAAAAGTCCTGTGTAGTGTGTGTTGGCCTAGCAGAATGAGCTCACACAAAAAGAGCAGTATAGTTGCACCCTTTCTGGAAAAGCAAGTGAATTTATGGCTGTCCTTGTGTATGTAGTAAAGCTGGCACCACAACCCCTATTTTGTCAGCAGTAGGACAGTTGGGGGGAAGAAAAGCTTGGCGTAACCTTTGGTATGTTATTTATTATCACTTTGCAGCCCCCTGGAAAATGAACTTTAGAAAATTCTGAGCCGATGGTAACGGTGAACACTGGGAAAACCCGGGAATCAGCAAATCCATTGTGTTGTGCTGACAGAAAGATACTGTTACAACACACTTTAGCTGCCAACTTGCTGCAGTCACTCAATCCATCATGGTGGGCTGCTGGATCACAAGCCAGTGAAACTCAGCCTGGCGTGTTATTTTAGTCTTACATGGACTGTGAGATAAACGGGGCATGAACCGGCCCCCTGGCAGGGGGTCGACCCCTAGCGCCCTCATTAAAGTGCCAATCAAAAAGAGTAATGGAACAGGGAATGGAAAGCTGGCTTCTTCAGCCTGTTACTGCTCTCGGCCTGAGCAACTTTCACAAGCCAAGGGAAACATTTCTCTTCTGAATAGGAGCCAGACCTCCAGAAATACCTCCTCTCTGCTTGTCTCTGTGAGAGCAAGTGCTGAGGCTCTTCTGGGTCTCACGTGTGTAGAAACCTGTCGCATACTGTGCGTGTTCAGTGTAAGGAGAAGAGACATTGCTGAATGCAACCAGAAAGGGTGCGGCTTCTGTGCTGTGCTTATGTTCATCACCACTTGGTCAGTGGCATGGTTTCTGTCACAAAGTGCTCATATTTCAAGATTTATGCATGAAGATGCAGACCCCCTGCTTTGTCCCCATAGCAGTCCAGTTGCCATCATGAGGTAGCTTCTGGAAAGAAAGGTGACTGAAGATTTCTGAGTTACATGGATTTAACATTTGAAATTGGGAAGCTCAAAGCTGGGGAGTCACCTCTTAAACCTGCTTATAAATGTCAGCTCTTGGGGTGATCTCTGTGTAATTACACACTTGGTAGACGTTTATTTTTGCTCACAATGGTTTACCAGCAAATGGTTTCTCCAGGTGGATATTAATTTGGTTTCAAGTATGTTCTTTTTAAGGGGTAGGATCAGCAGTTGGAATTGGTGTTGGTGAAGCAAAATGTATAAGTAGTACAGCTTCACTGTTACTTTTTGTACAGGTCAGGGGACAGCCACATAGAACAAAATGTAGACCTGCCTCCCCCTCAGGGAGTTTGCAGTTGGTGGTTCTAGAGGGTTGAAGTTGGTGTAACAGATTTTTATTTGTTAAAATTTCTCTACAGCAGCAGCAGCATCCAGGGAACTTTTGCTGGCATTTGCAGTGTGCAGAAACAATTGTTCTGGAGCGCCCATACACAATCCTTGTCCTTTGGGTGACCCATCCAGTTATCCAAAATGTAAATGCACATGAAAGCTGTTTACTTCTCTCGTGGCCTTTTAGTACTTTTTAGTCAGCCCAGAGTGGGCCTGAGGTATAAGGTTATTCTTATCCATGGAGAGGACTCTTTGTGCTGGGCACAGTGCTTGGGCAGTAANGGAGAAGCCACAAAAGAATCCTAGCCAAAAAAACCCACTTGTAACACTGGAGTCTGACTGCATCGAGGCAACTGAACTGTACAACAGGCCAGTAATAGAATTGATATAATGCAGGAGGCATGTGGCTCTTATGTAACAACATTTCTCTCCAAGATTATTTTTATTTCTCTAGTAGAATCTGCTGTAGTTCTACTGAAAGACAGAGCAAAAAGATACTGCACCACCCCCCCCTATCCCCCTCAATATTTGTCTGTGGTTAATAAGCAACCTTTTTTCTTTTTTCCCTTAACACTACACTCACTTCGATCTGTGTGACACTTGCAGAGCCAGTCACAGTGTGAGGACCCGGCCTTATGTACACAGCTGGTGCTGGGTTTTTCCTACACATTCTCCCACTTCAGAAAATCTGCTGATAGAGAACTATGAAAAGCATACAGTTCGGTCAAACTGATCTGTGTCCTTTGCTAATGAACCATTTTCTCAGTGTGGTAATTTTATAGTGTTACTGAGCCAGCTGGCTTTGCACTGCCCAGTTCCCTTTTTAAGGCTGTCAGAGCATTGGAGCAGCTACCAGTAGGCTGTGATAAATTGGAGGTAACAAAGGTGAATCAATTATTTGCCTGGGGAATTTGAGGTGTTTACATGCATATAATATATATGGTTGTGTTTAAGTAGGTAACAAATTGTTTATGCTCCAGTAATGATTATGACAAAAAGTCTGGTTCAGCCTGATCATACCATAGCAAGATAGTCATAGTCATAGTCATCTAGGTTGGAAGGGACCTTTCAGAGCATCTAGTCCAACCATCAGCCCAACTCTGACAAGCCTCATACCTGGACAGGGACTCGACCCCCTGACCCTCAGATTAGGAGTGCAATGCTCTCCCCACTGAGCTGTAAGTGCATTTAGGATCTCACACCTGGTTTGAGTAAGGTGTCTAAAAATGATCAATTTTTTTTTTCTCCAGTCTAGTCTGTGACTTCAGAGTGAGATTCATGATCAGAGACAGCAATAAGACGAGGATCTCACCTACTCCTCCAACCTCCACAGCTACCAGCTGAAGCCTGGTGCCAGGACTTACATGTGGTTACAAAGATTATGCCTTGGTGAGTGCTGGCTGTTTGTTTTAGCAGCCACAGATGAACATGTTGCCTGTATCTATACTTCTGTATTCTCAAGTTGTTTACCAGTAATACTGTTTCCTCAGCGGAGGATAATAAAGGGTATTTTAATGGCCTTGTCACGTTCCTGTTAGCTGTATCATAGAGCTTAAAACAGTATGATTAAAAAAAAATGTCTCCACGTTTTGATTACTTTGTCAGATGCAGGGCAGCAAAAACGGAAGCTTGCAGCCACAGCTGTGGGTTTAGGTCAGACCAGAAAGGACTTCAGTAGTTCTCCTTGTCCAGAATCACTTCTAGACTAAAATGACATGGCCATCTGTGTTCCTCTGCATATCTTGCACATGACAAGCTTGCTTACCTAATTCAGTCACCAGTTTGTCTCATTGCAGTGACAGCAGAACACACGCGTCTGGGTGAGTGCTAGAAATATTAGGCTACATTTTTTCCCACGTAAAATGCTATTAATACCTAAAGTGCTCAGAATCTGAAGAACTTTGTAGAATTTGGTAAATGGAAATATTATGTGTCTTGTCTCCTTACAGCTTGTGTTTCAGCTCGTAAGGATTTGAGTGAACACTGAAGACTTGCACTTAACTCTCCCCATCCTCTGCGAACTATTTCTCACTATGGCTCCTGGAATCTGCAAGTTATATTTATTCACTGAGTAATAACGTTAACAAGTGCCAATAGCAATAGGAAGTTCACAGTAAGAGTTCTCAAATTATATAAAAATAGTTGGGTTTCAGCAATAAATAACATCATTTGTGCTTTTAAAAACACACAAAGCTCTGATTCAGTTTGCTCTGGAATGCTAAATGAGGCAATGTGCTTCTTCTAGCTCTGCCTGGACATCTCTCCTTGCACTCAGCATGTCCCTGCAGGAGACAGCTTTTGCCTTGTTCCTAGATGGGTGACAGACTTCAGCCACGTAGGCAAGAGGAGTACAGCATGGAGTCTGGGTAACAGTATCCTGACATACTACTCTAACCTAAGCTCCGTGGTATCAAGTACATCTAGGCTAGTGGACATGCCTTTTGAGGGTTTAAATAATGTTCTGGTTAATTATTATCATCAATGAAATAGGTCAAACCACAGTCCAAAAGACATAAACAAATACACAAATGAGAGTAAATACTGTGGCTCCCTGAGCTAAGGTAACCTGCTCTGCTTTCTATGTGTTCTCATGTCAGCTTCTTATATAATTGTTACAAAACTAAAGTCTTCAGGGTATTCTCCTGTGAATTCTCAGCAGAGAGCTGTGAACTACTTTGGATGTTCCTTCCCCATTTATTTACTGTCTTTAACAGGTAAGATCCTTACTGCATTAAAGGTGAATTTTACAGAGGGGAAAAAGCAGAGTCCATCGGGACTGACAAGTTCAAGCACTGCTGAGCCAATGCACTTGTTGATTTCCATATTTTACTTAAAAATTATACTGAGAAATATACAAAAGTGATGCATTAAATCAGTTTCATTTGCAAAATGGGTTGTGATTTCCAGTCAGAGGGCACACTCTACTGACACCACATTTTCTCCTCATCCAATAAACCAGCCACCTCACAGGAACTGGTATTCCATTTAATTCTATCTTTTAATTAAAAATATTCCTGTATGCCTTTATGAAAAAATACTAAATGGTAAATTGAAGTAATAGGAGGTTGAAGGCCTGTAACTTTTAGAATGTAGCAGCTTGAGGGAGTTGTGTATTCACACAGCACTTTGCCCATCTCAGGAGCTGAGTGTTGCTGGGTGCTGTGAATAAAAGTATGTAAGTGCACTAATTCCTCAGTCTTCAGCTGATGAAACAAATACTGAGTTAATGTACAACATTTGTAAAAAAAAAAAAAAGAGCTATTTTTATTATTTCAAAAAGTTTAATTTTGAAGAGGTTGCCATGAGGACAAAAGTATGCAGTGATTTCTTCTTCCCCCCACTCCACCCAGCCTTTCCAAGGCTAGCACAATTCCACACTAACCAGCCAGCTCTGTACCCTGACTCAACCCAGTGAAGGCAAAAACAAATTGAAGGCCCCTGCTTCTAAGTTGTTTTTAAAATAGTTCAAGTGAGTGGCCTTGGAAATTGAAAGCTTTAAAGGTGCAGACTTTACTTGGACTGAGTGCTACAGTCAGAACAAAATCAGTGTTTTGTTTTCTAGTACCTAGAAAATACAATTCAATTAGTGAGTGTTCACTGTAATATTTAACAAAATCCTTTTTTTTGGGGGGGTTAAAAACCAGGATGAAGTTTCTGGGGAACACTAAGTAAGTGCATGGAGCTGTACCCCCGATTGAAGAGAAAAATACCCCAAAATACCCAAACAATGCATCCTCATCAGTGTCCAAGCTCCAAACTACAGGCTGGCTGTGCTTCACCAGCTGCAATTAAACTCTTAATTTTATTTTATTTTTTAAACATTTATCTACATGGCTGCACTGTGAAAATCAAGCTTTCCCAAGGAAAAAAAAAAAAGGGGGAGGGAGAATGGCTAGTTTCAGCAGTGCAATAAGATTCAATATAACTCCTTTAATTTCTTTACACAGTAAACAGACTTCTATTTATACCAACACCTCAGTCTGTACTCTCCTATTTACAGGAAACACTTTTACATATGTACATGTTAGCAAAATACAGTGCTTCTCCCAGAATACAATGTGTTTCAGCTATGTCTTTGTTACAACTAACACTTTAAAAAAAGAGCCCACCTCCCTTGTTTTCTTATACACAATGATTCCACTTTAGCTTAATACTGAAATCATACTTTTTTTTTCCTTGCCATGAAGAACCCCCTCATGTCACAGAATGTCATCAGCTCCAGCCTGATACCTGCAATTCACTCTGGCAGTAAAGAAGTTTAAGAGTCCAGCTCTAATTGTTCTTGATTTTCACTGAGTCTTAACATAAGCTGTTGTTCGTAATAAAGGCTCTTTGCATAGTTTATTTCTTGAGATAGCTTTACTGCAATGTCTTCAGATTTCACTTTCACCTGCAAAAAAGAAATGCAGATTTACTTTATGTGGCACTGCTATCAACTACAGCAGAATATATTTATTTTTTACTACTTCAGTATCTGTAAGGATTAGGTTATAAGTCTGCTGTAAGGCAGAGATTAGTTCTCAGTGCTGAGGATGAAGTAATCAAGGGAGGGAGAGACAGGTAAACAGAGATAGGTATTTTAGGATGAGAGCAGAAACATCTTGCAATATTTGAAGACACTGCCTTTGCTTCCCCTCCTACCTTTTATCTGGCTTGTCTGTTTGGAATGTAAACTCACTTGGGTCAAGGGTGAGTTTGTAACCCTGCCCATAAAACAGACCCCATGGCAACTGCTGTCATGGAAAAAAACCCTCCTGTAACAGGTTTTAGAAGTGAGAGTTTCTGATTAACTTTTACATGAGAAATACCTGGTGTAAATGAAATATGTGAGGTCCTTACCATTGGTTTTTGTTGGGATGGGCCTGGCATCGCCACACCACTACTGGTATTGACAGCTTTCTTTGTCAGCTGTATGTACACGTTCCCATGGTCTTTGGAAACAAGGCAGTGATAGAGATCATCATACTTGACTTCGAGGAAGATGGCATCACGGTCTGTGTAGTCACCACTCTTCAGGAAATAAACTGCTTTAGAAGAGATAAGAACACAGTACCTGTCGATGTTCTCCACTGCTATGAAGCTGCAAAGAAGAAAAAAAGGAAAAAAAACACTCACTTGAAGCTAAAAATAGCAAACTAACAAATGTCTTCACCTGTTATGAGTGACCTTTAGAAGTCCTTCAGAGAAATGAATAGTGTAACTTGTACAATTCATCTGTATTTCATTTAAACTGCTCTAAAATCAAGCTGATGAAGTACCCTCTCACCCAGTGAAAAAAGATCATGCTGTAAATCAAACATTAGCACTAAATGCCTGGCTTCTACCTTTGGACATTAAAAGAGCAAATAAAAATAGCCTTTAACAAGGGTTAAGAGCAATTTCCTTGCACTGGACCACTGCAAGTGCTGGTATTGAAGTTTAACTGCAATTAACTTTAGTTCCATTGCTGATACGTGAAAGGTTTGTGGGCATTTCTGACAAGAGCATTGTCCTACACACATTAAACCTACTGAGCTTCCTTTTATCACACACCTCCCTTGCCTTTAAAAACAAAAAAACAAGTTTAACCTGTTGCCTGGATCAGTAGCTGGAGAAGAGAAATTAGCTGTTTAACACTGGGGTGAAAGGTTAAGCAGCGAGCAGGTTTCCCCAGAGAGATTAGCCAGAGTGATGAATAGTAGAGGTAGAAAAGAGTGAGCTCAGAATATTGAGAAATATGATGGCTGAAAAGGTCAAATGTGTGAAAAAAACCAGCAGTGAGCAATGCAAAAGTAAAACAGGTATTTCACAAGCAAACACTCCTGCCCACTTGTGATTTACTGTTGAAATGAAGAGCACAAGAGTCGTTTCCCTGATGGGTGGTGACATCCACGAAGAGAACTGAAGCACTAAAAGCTATTCTAAAGTTCAGAGGAAGCAACTTCATCATCACATCATGGCTTTGTGTTTTTCTCCATAACAATTACAGATTATAGATCTGATTTTCCATGCAAAGTGTTTAATGTCATGTATATATTCTGAGGAATGGAAACTGAGGTCAATGATTTAATGTTGAAGCACAGAAACATTAGCTAATTTGTACTTCAAGCTCTGCATTTTGTTCTAAGTTTTGAGTCATGCACCATTAACCATTTTCTCTTGCCAACTCTTACTTTCTTCTCCATGTCCAGCTCACAAACAGGTATTTAACCTTTTAAGATACTACTTCAAGATACCACACCTTTTTTTAAAAAAAAAATCTATATTTCTACACCATTTTAAAAAATTCTCAAATTAATAAAATGTAAAATTAAATGAAACATGATCCAGTAGAACAAAGTAGAAACAACCAGATCTCTGGAGAATTTGTGGGTTTTTTAACAACATCAGGAAGTAATTACACAATATTTTCCAGAAGTGAAACAGTGAGCCTAACTGGAAAAAAATGTGGAAACATTTAGTTAGAACAGTAGAGCAAGGTATTAAACCCCCTTTTATGGATTTAACTCTGAAGGAAAATATGCAAATAATCAGGTCTTTAAATATGTTTCTCATTATGATACTAGGATAAAAGTCAGAGGCATCATTTTGTACTTATTTTCCATGACAAGAAACACTGTTGTCTTGTTGAATGATGTTCCTAGTGGTGAAAGTCACAGTGAAACAACAGTGTGACTGGATGACAAAAGCTCACTGATGTACTTATGGGGAACACTTGCATCAAGTTGCCTTTTTTTGGTCACAGATTGCTCTCTCAATCCTCCCAAGCTTAGAACCAGACTGTATCTGCATGAAGATGAAAACAGGCTAATGGGCACATAGGATTACAGGGTCACAAGCCAAGGGCAGGTTACAACAAACTTCCTCACAAGCAGCTGAATGCAGAACCAAGGGTGGCACAGGGCTCCCAGCTGTGTTTTAGGAACTGTAGGTACCACGGGCTGTTCCTGTGAACTTCCATCATGATCTCAGTGCAGTTCCTGGCAGCTCAGTGCTTGCTGTCACAGAGCCACCAGCCCTGGGCTCTGAGACACACACGATAAGGGACAGATAAAGAAAGAGCTACCAGTTCTGTCTGTGGGTGTTTTACAAGGGGAAGAAGAGGACAGGGTTAAGACTTCACTCATTTTATCAATCACATGGGTGAAATGGGCTGATAATTGATTACTTTGAAATTCAGTGATATCTTTTGTAATCACAGAAAGGGACCAGAGACATTAATAGGAACAGGAGTCAACAGACCAAGGCTCCAGTTCCTCCTCAGCCTCTAAGTGATAATGACAATCAGCAACAAGGGAACCAAAAAACCTGTAGCAACTTCAGTGACATCTCTACACAGCCAGAGGGACAGGCCAACTGGAAGTCACCAGGTGCTCCTGCTCTCCTGCTAGCATGTACTCAAACATACACGTGCATGTGTGTCTGAGTAAAGCAGTTTCAGTCTCTCTCTTCCCCAAAGGCACGAAGATACAAAGGCAGCAAACAGAACTACTTGAAGTAATTGTGTGTGTCAGCACTTACAACTCATCCTGGATGTTGTCAGTCAGTTTGAAGAGCTGTTCTTGTCCTTCTGCTTGACTTTCTGAATAGTGGGGCAAGAGCCCTTGAGGTCCTCTACAGCAGCGTGGCTTTCTCACTCTCTCTGCTTGTGTCCTACAGGCAAAAAGATGCAGAGACTTAGTCCATCAGCAGTGCTTTTCCTTCCACTTAAACCTGTCAGCACACAAAGTTGTATTTATTTTGAAATATGAGGTGTGACAAAGCCTTTATAAATACAAGGTTTTCACAAATACAGCCTCTCTAATACTTGCTTTGGAAGTTTTAAATTTCAAAGGAGTCTCCCACTTTTCCTGTATAATGAAGAGGCAATCCACTAAATTAATAGGAGGAAAGAACAAACTAAACTTGAGTACACTGTCTGCAGATTATCAGCAGTGTTTTCCTAATAAAAATGCATGCTTAATTACAGTGTCCACAGTGGAGTTTAGCAAACTTTACCTTAATTGAGTGTTTATTAAAAAAAAGAGTAATAAAAGGCACACGTGTGGCTGAACAGACATCAGAGCTTGGTACTGGCCACAGTGCTAAAGAGCCACAAGCTCGGTTCCTCCCTTAGTAGTATTTTGTTTAAAAATAATATTCTGAATTCCTCTAAGCTTTTGGAACGCCCTGCCCCTGAAAAGCTGTGTTACAGGCAGCCCAGTCCTGCTTTATTCTCTGTCCTTTCCCAACAGCACCACTCTGGCTCAGCCACATGCTCTTTCAGGCCACTGCTGGTAGCAATTTTCAGAGCCAAATGCAGAGCTCAGAGCTCTCTTCTTCCCATCTAGATACTTTGTACAGATCCTGTACAATGACCTGCTGCTCTCCTTTTTGTTCAAAAGATGGGGGAAAAAAAAATCCCACATAGCAACTCATTTTCTTTTTAATCTGCTGGGCAAGAGCACACAGAGGAACACAAGAGCCTCCTAAGCTCTGCTTTCTGCAGATGTTTTCTCTGGAGCCTTGTTTCTTTGTTACCTTTCCCTTTCAGCAGGCCAGTCCCAGACTTGCAACCCTTGCACCCTTCAAAAATTCCTTTTCCTTCAAGTCTTTGACACCATTGCCTTTCCATGGTGACAGACATTGTTTTCTCCCCCTTCCCTTCTTGGCTGCAGTTAAATGCTGCTGGAACACAATCTCTCACGTGTCACTCATGACTTGGTGTCATCTTTGGGTGACTGGTCCCTCCTGGGCTTTGGCTATCGTTGCTCTGTCCTCTCCTGATAGTGGATTTCCAGCAGCCAAAGTGCTTTTTTTCCAGCCCAGCAGAGAAAAACATCACTCAATTTAAATCAATACATGAAGCCCATCTTGCTAAGTTCTGATTTTGTTAATGAGATTATGACACCCCTGACCTGCCTGACAAACTACACTGCACAGAAGTAGAGCCCAGCACTGATCCTGCCTGAGAGACACAAAGCTGCTGAGCTCACTGCAGCTCAACTCTGCTTACACTGATGGAAAGGCAGTTTGTCAGCAGGGAGAATGAAATTCTCCAACTGAAAGAATGAAAAACAGAGACGGGGCTTAAGAAATCATAACAAATGTTGTCATTAATAGTGCCAGTAAAACGTTACCAGTTAAATTCTCAGTTTTACCTCTGCTGACAGATGTTCTCACTGCTTTACCTGTCCTACTGCACTGCTCACTTACCCATCTGTATAGGAGTGAGCAGCATAATGGGTTGCACATTAAGCATCTCTCAGATAAACATTCAGCTCTGCTATCTTTGCATCAGGCCTGGTCTGTGGCAACCAGAACATGAGTGAGTGCTGGTTTCTAATGGTATTTACCCAGTTTTTTATAATAATCCTCCCATGCCCTGGTGAGCTTCACCTGGTCTGCCTGGGTACCTCTGATCTGCTGCTTAAAGCACAGCACTATCTTGTCTGTCTCCGTCACCAAGCTGCCTTCGCTCTTCCTGGTGACAAAAACAGTGGAGGAGCCTGAGCAGACATAAAACTAGAGAGGCAACATTTTCCACCAGGTTCAGACACAGAAATCAAACACCTGATCCACAAACATGGCCTTGCAGTGTTAAATCCATACAAGGGAAGAGTAACAGCAAAGCAGAATGATGTTTTACTGGACTTGGGATTCACCAGAGACCTGACAAAATCATTGCCAAGTGGAAATCAGTGGGATACAAGTTGCACTACCAGTATCAGGGGATTCCAAGAGGCTCCAAAGCCAAGAGATGCAAGCTTGGGACATGACTGTGTAATGCAGCAAGGGAGAACTTCCCCTCCTGCTTTCCAGTGGCTGAGTGAAAACACCAACCCTTCTGCAGATGAGTCTTAGAAACAGGTCAGAGAGAAGCCAGTAGTGTTAGGGGAGTACCAGGCAGCACAGAGAGCCCTGGCTCTCTGAATTGAGAGTTGGGTCATGGGTTATTTTTAGGTTTTGTTAATAAATGGAAGAAGCAGTTGGGAGCAGGGCACTTACTGTCCCCACTGCTCCTCCCCACTAAAACATTCATCCTGGTGCTAAAACATAATTCCCATCCCAGTGATAAGAAGGTCGAGCTGCTTTCCAGCTAAGTGCCACTAGAGCTGCCTGAAATTCAGTCCATCAGCCCCCTCAGCAAAGTGATGTGTTTGGTCTGGAGAGCTGAAAACATTTCACACGGCTTCATTTTTTTTTTTTTTTAATCTAAAAATTGTCCGACTGTCTTGAGTTACGTTGTGTAAATAACAAGCAGCACTGATGAAATGCAAAAAGCTGCAGATTTGTAAAGCAGAAGGAGAGGCGGTGTGCCCACATCTGGCTTACATTAAACATGCACTCAACAGATTTGCTGATTCTTTTTTAATAAGCACACAAAGGCAACACAAGAGAGAAATGCCCTCACGTCTACTCGGCACAGCAGGGAAGGGTGCTGCTGAATGAAGACACAAAGAGATTGGAAATGGTGTCAGGAGGTTGAGGCACACACTCTGCTTCTTCACTGCTCACACAAAGCTGGAGAATCTCATTTCAGAGAGCTGCATGCAGCACTAAAAACAGTTAACAGTGTTAATTGCTTGGCTTTGGCTTAACAGTTCACAGAATCCTCCTCATTCAGTTGCCCAGAAGGTTCAGAACCACAGGAAATTGTTCAGGTGTTCCTCACAGGAATTATTTGCCAGCTTAAACTGAAAAACACTTAGAAGAGACATCCCGTGTTCCACAATAACTCACTGGTTCTGGTATAGCTCAAATTCAATGTTTCCATTATAAAATTGTTTTTTTTCAGGTTTGCATAAAATTTATTGATAGGAGCTGTAACTTGGCAAACTGACTTGCAGCCTGGGAACAATTTTTATCCTCTTGAAATAATTATAAAACAACCATAGTTCAAACAAAGGAAAACTGGCAGGTAACACAAGCCTGTGAAACAATTCAATTGGAGAAATAATACCAGACCTGTTACTTTCTTGGCTCTGGAAAAAGTCTGCTTCATAAATACAGGGAGTGCTTTGTCTGAGGAGGATTTAGTGCAGTTCAGACATTAAGAAGTGGCTTAATCTGATAAGTGCAAGGAGGAACTTTCTATCACTGAACCCCACTCAAACAGCTTCAGCATCAACTGCACCTGCAGCCTCTTCAGTGTCATCACCCCCCACACACACACGTGCTTTCCACAGAGTGCAGAAGGAAGACAAGAGTAGTACAGGCAATGGGAGAACTCAAAAGGGCTAGAATGACAATGTATAACTTAAAAATTAAACTAAAAGTTCAGCCATCACAGCAACAACCTACAGCTGGTGAGCTCACTGAGGATAACAAAGGAAACCAAATGCATCCATTTCTGATGTGGTCTGTGCTTCAGAGAATCACAGACTAATTTGGCTTGGAAGGGACCTTCAAGATCATCCAGTTCCAACCCCCTGCCATGGGCAGGGACACCTCCCACTACATCAGGTTGCTCAGTGCCTTCATATCACACCTTTGGAAAATAACACACAAAACTCACCACTTCCACTATTCTTTCCTTATCAATTCACTTCCAACTCTGCTTCAAATGCTGAACCCTTTGTGACAAGGAAGAATGTCCCCTGCATTTGCTGAGCATGAGGGGACAGCCAGCCTTCAGCTTTCTCATGCTGGTTCTCCACATCTGAGAAGTCTACATGACAGGTTGAAGGAGTTGGGGTTGTTCAGCCTGGAGAAGGCTCAGGGGAGGACCTCAGAGTAACTTCTCAGTACCTGAGGGGGTCCTACAGAAAGGCAGGGGAAGGAATTTTTAATATGATATCGGATGGGAGGACTAGAAATAATGGATGTAAATTGTGAGGGGGTAGATTTAGACTTGACATAAGAAAGAAATTCTTTCCAGTGAGGGTGGTGAAATACTGGAAGAGATTGCCCAGAGAGGTTGTGGATGTCCCCTCTCTGGAGGTGTTCAAGACCAGGCTGGACAAGGCACTGAGCAGCCTGATGTAGTGGGAGGTGTCCCTGCCTATGGCAGGGGGGGTGGAACTCCATGATCTTTAAGATCCCTTCCAACCCAAACTATTCTATGATTCTACTTGGGCTCATTTCAGAAAGCCCCACAGTGACCTCGATGTCAAGTTTAGGCTTTACTGGCACAGGCAGAGCTGCACCCCAAAGGGTAAATGCATTTACTTCCCAGTGCTGGGCTGTGAAGCCACTTCTTGAAGACCTGGTGCAGCTCCAGGAGGGAATTCACTCCCTGGCTCTGACACACAGATGCTTTTTAAGGTGTGTTAAAAATGCACAGGCACTGCAGTCAGGCCGAGTGTTGGATTTGGCATCACAACGTCTCAGTTAGATGCAAGAATGTGTAAAATCACGAGGCAGACAGCTCCCTGCTGACTGCATATCTGAGGAAGCTTTATATGCACCGTTTATTCCAGCAAATACACAGAATATATTGTGCTTGTTAAAGTCATTCCCAAAATGCTAGTTTCAGGCAGAAACATGCAAATAAATGGTGCCTGGGGTTAAAACCTCCCACTTACACTCAAAGCTCTCCCTCTTTGGAGGGATCTGTCAGCTCAGATGCTGAAGACCTTTATCTGACCCAGTACACCCTTAGGAGAAGCAGAGCTTGCTGAAGAAGCAGCTGTTTATCACACAGGCCCTTCCTGCCAACCTCAGACATGGAGCTCTTCTCCCTTCCCATCCTTCATACACCAGATCAAAACAACACTGAAAACCATTCCTCTGCTGTAGGATTTCATATCACCTCTTCAGGCTCCCAGTTCAAAAGGAAGTTGAGAAGAACAAATCAAGAATCACTTCTTTAAGAACAGCCAAGGAGCAGCTGCACTCACCCTGAGGCCATGTTCTGATGATGTCCACATCACAAATGGACTGAAATAAGCCCCTTCACCTCGATTTGATATAAAAAATATGGCTTTTAGCAGAGATTTCTTGCAAACACCTACCTGACAACCATGAGCTGGAGATTAAAGTGCCCACAGCCACAAGGTCTTAAAGCTTGTGAGTGCAAGAGATCCAGCACCAGTCTTCATTTTGTGCTCACACTGATAGTGGTGCCACCAAAACCCACAGGTGCACCTTTGTAAATGCCATCATGTACAACACCTGGAGTGTCACAGAGAAGAAAACAAAGCAGGAGTCTCTGCCCAACAGCAGGACATGAACTGCCAGGTGTGAAGAGCTGTGCTGAATGAACCCCCTGACTGCACATGGTTTCACTTCAGCCTCTTCTTTAAACCCTTTTGAGCCAGGGCTGCAGCAGGCACAGCAAACTCCCCAAGCTCAAACTTCATCTAGTGAAAAATACACTCAAAATTTGTTTTGATTTTTAAAGTTTGCAGTCACAAGAACAATTCAAATCAGCTGGCAGCACTGATAAAGAGCCTCCCACATGTTAACAGCAACGTTAGGTGAAAAAATTATCTATAAAAATACCAGCCCCGTGCTAAATGAGGTGACATCAAGGCAATAAATAGCTCCATCTGTATCAAAGGGTTTGCAGAACAACCCAGAAGACAAAAAAAAAAAAAG
>VZTY01005182.1:0-103011 GCA_013400935.1 Turnix velox | reverse complement strand
TTTTTTTTTTTTTTTCCTTTCCAAGCTGAAGGTTTACATTTTTAATGGCGCTGTGACTATTTGTGAATGGCAGCAGTATATATTACATGCAGTGTGAGAGGGTTAAACAGGACAGCCTCAACTCTTTCTAAACTTTTGCCCTCTGGATATGTACTCATTGGCTGCTGTACAAGGCTCGAGCTGTATTACACGCCTTAACGATATGGTTCAACTGTCGGTCAGGCTCGGGGCCTGGCTCTTGGCCAGACCGCAATCAATGGGACACAAACCTCCCCCCTTTCAGATCATCACGAAGGCTCATATTATCTCCTTTTTGTCGTGCTGGTTAAATTTATGGAGCAGAACCCCGAAGCTGCATTCCTTGGCTTGGGCCGGCCCACGCGGGCCTCCCTTTGTTTGGTACTGTAAGCGAGGCGTGCTTTGGAGGATTGCAGGGTTGTTAGTTCAGGCACTGACTGTTTGCTCATGACTGAAATGAAAAGAGTTCAGTGGAAGGGCAAAAGGACAGCACAAGTGTAAAACCCCATCCCAGCAGGCCCCGGGCTCCCAGCGACAGGCTTTGGGACTGGGACCGAACACAAAACCTCCCCCGTTTAGTGACAAAGAAACGTCTCTAGTAACAGGTAAACACCTGGCAGTGCATCACACACACCTCGCCACAAGGATTTCAAGTAAACCCCTAATTACAACATAAATGTGCATCTCAGATAATCTGGATTGAAGTGAAACACTCAAAGAGGTTGCCCAGAGAGGCTGTGGATGTCCCCTCCATCCCTGGAGGTGTTTAAGGTCAGGCTGGATGAGGCACTGAGCAACCTGGTGTGGTGGGAGGTGTCCCTGCCCATGGCAGGGGGGTTGGAACTAGATGATCTTTGAGGTCCCTTCCATCCCATTCTAGGATTCTGTGATTCCATGATTCTCTCTTCTGACTCTGTTTTTCTTATGATTTTAAAATCCACACAAGTTCAAAAGGCTATTTGAATGATATTCTCTACAAAGGAGCAGAGGACCCTTCCATCCTGAACTATTCTATGAAAATGCTGCTCAGAAGTAGTATTAATTTGAAGGCAAATCTGTACCTTTTAAGTCAAAAAGAGAAGCTGTCAGTGCAACAGCACTGTGGTTTAATATTTCTACTATTTTAAACGTGGAGCAACCTCAGAGACCCCAATACCTTGGTATCTGTGCTTGGGAGGAGATGGAACAAGTAATTCTCCAGTGGAAATAGAGCACAGAGAGAAGATTTGCACTTTGTATCTCACAGGCACTTCCTACATCTTTATGTTAGGTTTGATGACGGTAAAAAATCCCTCCTTTGGGTACACCCAGATACTCTCAACAGCTTTGTTACTGTGGGAATTACAGCCCAGTTCTTGAGACAGGGCACAAAGTAAAGGATGAAATTAAACCTTTGATGTGACCTCCAGGCAAAAGCATCTTCAGTGAATGCAAAGAGAGTTAATGTCCAAGATGCCATCCCAAATACATGCAGGAAAACCCACAAGGACTCCTAGTAATCATGCCCCAGTAGAAGGTACAGGAGTACTTATTCATTCTCTGCTGCCTTCCCCAGCACACAACCAGTAAAACTCCTTCCCAGGAAGCTGCCCCAGACAGACTGTACCAGACTTCACCCTTTGGCAGCAGAGCAGGTATTTCAGGACGTGAGCTCACAGCAGCAGTGCTTTAGAAACAAATAAACAAACACTATATTCCTATTGCATTACCCCACATTTCATTTTTTGCCTATTTTTTTTTTTGAACTGAAAATACCACGGAGAGGGCCAAAAGATAATCTAAAAACCCACAGAATGCATATAAATTAAAAAAAAAAAAAAAGTGTGGGACAGGCTCAGTGCATGTTCCTGTGCCCTGGTACACTCCACCAGACACGGCTGTTTCAAATAAAGCTTTTTTGATCCTTTCTCCTGCACATTGGATTTGAGCTTCTCCCACCTCATTGTGAGCAAGGAGATTTGTGAATGGAAGTTGTGAATCCTTTACTGCCTGCTCTTTGTTGACTTTAGGGTTGGTTGTACCTTTCCCAGAACAGGTGCTGCAGAACCAGAACCAGCTCAGCTCCTTCACATCCCTGCTCCAAACCTTCTCCAGCTGCAGCAGGAGCTGTGCCTGTCCCCAGTGAGAGAAACCAACTTCCCTCTGCTTTGTGTCTTACCCAGGCTCTAGCAAATGTTTTGCTTTTGTGGAGAGAGCCACAGCGAGAACTCCATTCATTCTTTTTTTTTGGAAATTATTTGTAGCTAACAATGAAAGGACATCTAAAGAAAAACATTATTTCCCATTTTATGCTTGGCTGAACTGCTCAGCATTGTTCACTTCAATGTTTGCCTTCTCACTCATCTCCCCTCCCTCTGTGTCCCCAAACCAACCATCTCAGTGCATCCAGGGGTGTCTTTCTGCCCTGAAATATCAAGTTAAACACCGGTGCTTTAGTGGAAAATCCCTTTTACTTGCAAAAGAGAATAAGCAGAGTAGAATGAAAGCCGAGTCTCTCAGTCTAAATAAAGAGATGAAGATCTGCCAAGAAAAATCTACATTCTTTATGCAAGAAGCATCTCCTGGTTACCAGGGATAAACTGAAGGTTAGGAAAGGAATAACTGAGCAGGTGAAACTGGGCACAGAAGATTATTAAAGTTGTGAGAAGTATCTTCTGAGGTGCTGCAAAATGTGTGGGCACATCACCAGGCCCTGCTGACTTGAAGGAGCCAGTAAAAGCAGCCCCATATGTCAAATGTGAGCTGGAGAGGACAAACTGGGAGGTGTTTAATCCTCCAGTGAGGACAGTGAAGTAGGAGAGAACCTGAAGGGGTCACAAATCTGGCAGGAAATGAAATAGGATTCAAGCTACAAGTCTGCAACCTGGTTCCATCTGGGGAAAAATAATCCAGGATGAAAATATTAAATGAGGAGGAGATATCTGCAAAGCAGTAAAATAAAACATAAAAAGCAGAAAACTGGACATCCATCTGGAGTGTGACGCAGCAGTAAAAGCAGACATTGCTTTTGGTGTCACCTCCCAGAGCACAGCTTGTCACAGAGCAGGGACACAACTGTCCCTTCTCACACAGCGCTGATGGGAACTCACAGACTGGGGGGATTTCAAATGGAGCAATGGAGGAATCCAGACAGAGTAATGACAGAAGAATGTAAACCCATAAAATCAAGTTCAGTGGCTGAAGAGGGGCGGCAGAAGCCATTTAACAGGGTGACAGAGGAGTGAAATGGACTTGGAGAACACATCAAATGAGAAGACTGTTCAGTACACAGGACATCATGTCCCTCTGGGGACTAAAAGAGGGAAGAGGGATGTGAAGGAAGTCACATCATTTACAGCCCAGACTGATACATCAGCTCCATTGTTCCTGTAGGCAGCATCTCCAGCTTTACACAACACACCAGCTCATGCACACACCAGTCTCTGGCTTCTAGGAAATCTAGGAAGGGCTCCAGAAGAGTAACCTCTGATTCACCAGAGCTGATGTTACTGCAAGGACACTGGAAGCCAGATCTAGGTAAGTCCAAGGTCAGGTCAGAATTTGGGACACACTCAGAGGTGTTGAGGTTCAAGCAACTCCTGCCTTTAAAATTTGAGAACCTTGAGAACATCCCCTTGGCGGTATATCACTGAGCTGCTGTTCCATACACTTAGGGACATTTCCTACACCTTCCCAGTGTCACCAACACTCATGTTCTCAAGTCTCCTGCTTGTGACCTGACAAGTGAAGTGAGAGCTGACAGAGAGACAGACAAAGGGAAAATTAATAATCTCCTGCTGCTGATGTTGTCTCAAACTGTGCAACCTCCCAGTGAGGGCATGGAAGGGGTGAAACAAAAGCAGAAGCAGGGCAGGCTGCTCCTTTCCAGGTGAAGTACATTTAAAAGAACCAAATATTTACGTAAGACTTTTCCTGTGCCCATTAACAGCTTGCCAATCTCTAACTACTCTCAACTAACACAGCCCAGCTCCCTGATAGAATTCATTAGAGTGGGGCAGGTCATGAAGTTATCTTCTTACTTCTAAATCTCACATTGTGACTATCAGAGAGGAACACAAACCTTTGCAACAACAGTTCAAGAATAATCTGAAGCTTGCAGTGACCTGGCAGAAGCTGCAGTGGCAGTCCCTGCTCTGCTTGTTAAGTTAGAGACACAGCTAAATAGAAATGTTCTTTACTTGTGCTGCACTAGGGCTTTAAACACGTTTCTAGGAGAGAGCTTTCCAAGCATATCTAGAGACACAGCAGCTTTCCTCTTCTGAACTGCTCTTTAAGACTTTTGGCAGTATATGACCAATATGGAAATAATCAGAACTCTTGTATGTGACACTCAAGTACTTGGAACACAGAAAACCCACTCAAAAGAAGGTATCAGACACAGACATTAACTCTTTATAAACTTGCTGCACTCTGCTTTGCCAACAGCTATTTCATATTCTCCTCTGCATTCAAATTTAAAAGTATTAAAGCAGCTTTATTCATAAACAAGAAGAATAATAAATAGGAATACACAGTAAGTTTTGATACCAGCCTTTAAAAAGTGCCTAAGAGCCTAAAGTCAGATAAAAGAAGGGATTTCTAGGCCAGGCTGGGACACCTCCCACTAGACCAGGTTGTTCAGTGCTTTGTCCAGGATGTGGGATGCAGGATCCTCCATCTTGTGTTTATGGGAGCTCAGAACTGGGAAAGGGTTGTAAATCAGGGGTTGAGCAACCTGATCTAGTGGGAGGTGTCCCTGCCTATGGCAGGGGGTTGGAACTCTATGATCTTCAAGGTCCCTTCTAACCCAAACTAGTCTATGATTCTACTACTGTGAGCTGTAAAGCCATCATCTGTCTGGCTCCATGTCCCAAACATGGGGACGTGCTCACTGCACGAGTCCCAGCAGGAATTTTTGGAACACAAAGAGTCTTCTGTCCCTGCAGCCTGGTCACAGTGACACAGGGTCCACCTTAGTGCTCCACTCACTGCACTAACTCTGCTGGATGAGAAGATGCCTTTAGGAAAACCCACAGCCTCAAATTATTCATTTCACTCCGAACTGGTGAAAGCCAAGCAGAGATTCAATTCTGGACTATTTAAAAAATCAGAGAACTGCAAAAGGGGCTGTAACTTGTGCTGATGTATCACAACATGGAAATTCAGCTGTAATTAACTGGTTGGCACTGGAAACTCACACACTCAGTGTCACAGCCTCCAGACAAGGTGGAGGTGGCTCCTGCTCACCAACTGAGCGACAGGACCTGCACTCAGCCATCCCTGCTCCTGGCAGGGTGAGCTGTTTGTGCACTGCAAGGGCCCAGCATGCTGAGACACAGCTCCCCTCTGGAGCCAGCACACTGGCTTTGGAACACGCTCCTGTTTTCATTCCAAACCACACATATTTGAGCAGTTAACAAATGCAGCAGGGGGATAGCGGCACTCAGCAGTCGAAAAAATGTACAAATCCTTTGTTGTGTTTTCTTTCTTTTTTTTTTTAATACACCCCGAAGAACAATTTGGTTGCTTGATTATATAAGCACATTAAAAAAAATCCCTCACCAAACAAAACATAAGAGAGTTGCTTATAGGTGGTACTTAGTGTTGGTTTGGGTTTTGTTTTTTTTTTTATTTCAATCCTATATTATGTTCATGCTCTCAAGTACATGTGTTTATTTTGAATAAGTTTTGATCAGATTTTACAGATGGGAGAGATGCACTAAGTGAGAAAGGTTGTTCTTTTTGGTTGAGGGTTTGGGTTTTTTCCTCCTGTAGAAGCTTTTAGCAGAGTGTGAGTGAACACTGAAATCCCTGCACAGGGCTCCTGTGTGACAGCAGCATTTGAGTCAGTACAAGCAGAAATGTGGTTCAGCTCATCTGTCTTAACCTCCTCTCTTCACTGACAGTTAACAGTTACAGGGAAATACACCCCACAGGAGGCACAAAGAGATAAGGCTGGTGGAAACCCTCCCTGCCCCAGTTACTGCCCAGTTTGACTGTTGACAACATCAGTGCTACCCTCCACAGGCTCACTCAAGGGATGTCAAGACCTGAATGTTTAAATCCACACACTTTGTAAGCAAGAAGTACAGGACAAAATGAAAATGAGAAGATAATGACAAGAAGATTATAATTCAGAGATAATTAGAATTGGTGTCAGAGCTGCTCAGCCTTGGCAGAATGACTAAATGAGAGGTGGAGATGGAAAACTCTTCCTTTTCAGCTCTGCTTAAGGACTCCATGGTGGAAATTTAATCTCATTTAACCTAATGCTGTAGCTTAATAATTCCTAGTTTATGTTGGTGATTTTCTGTGCAAATCTCACTCTTGCTCTGCTGTTAACAACCACCACCCATTCATTAAACACAAGCAAACTGAGTGCAGTTGGGCTGCGACACCATCAATAGTTCATAGTAAATATAATTTGATTATTAAATTATTTCTCTGGGCAAGGAAAGACAATGAGATCAGAAACAGCAGGAGGCATTAATATGCATTTTGAGAGTCTTGTTGATGAGAAATAAAAACCATTTACTGACCTGGGGCCACTGAGGGTGGCCGTGTCCCTCACTGCCTGCGCAGTCTCCGATGCAAAGTCCAGAGCTCCAGCCACAGGTTTGGTCACGGTGCCCACCAGCCCCTTCCCAAGGCCTGATATGAAACCACTGACTCCCCCTTCAGTCTTCACACCTTCCACTGTTGAAGTTATGACACTCGTCAGCCCCCCGATGATCCCTGGCAAGGGCAGGAACAGCAGAGTCAGGCAGAAGCATCACCTCGAAAAACCACACAGCCTGGTCCCAGCTGATGATTTACTGCCAGGCTCCCGCACAGGCTGCAACAGTTGCACTAAAAGACTGACATTTAAACAAATGGAGTCGAGATGATGCAAAAAATAAATATTTGATTTAAACTTGGCTTGTATTGATTTAACTTCCTCAAACAGATAAATCACCAGCTAAATTGATGCGAGATTCTGGCCAAGTTAAGACTCGTCTGCTGCCTTTTACATAAATTTTACACCCAGGAGAAAAGACAAACTCTTCAACCTGGTCATTGAAAAGAAGAGAGAAAAGAGTTAGGGTTACCGTGTGCCAGTCCGTGGATCCCAGCGACAAGATGCTCCCCACTGGTTGCAGCGTGGTAGCGGATGTACTCGCGCTCCGTTTGGTGCCTGTTGTCCATCGTCTTCCCCAAACCATCCGACAGGGTCCCGGCAAACTGTAAAGGAACAACCTTTTGTGTTACTAAAAGAACAAAAGAGGGCAATTGACTGAAGAAAGCTCTGAGATCCTCGCTGTGAAATACACATCTACATAAGTGATGTCTGTGGAAGATGTATCAAGACTAAAAAAAGAAACATTCATGTTTCTTTTTAATTCATGTGCTCAAAGCAATGAAGTTCCCTTCCCTTTTCTGTCATTTTTCCCCAAGGCCACATTTCTTTTTTGCTAACAACATGATTTTTTCCTGAGTTTCAGACACTCACAGACAAACCAGGCCACCAATTATCCAAACAAGCAGACATGAACAACATGAATGAAAATTAAATCCCATGACCCTTCTTGTGACTTGATCATATGGACACTAACCAGAGCCTGGTGATCCCTGACTGAATTACACCCGACCTTTTTGTGAACTTCATGTAGATTTTTATTTTGTTTTATGGGTAAATTAACCTAGAAATGCAAACCGAGCTGCACCCATCTCTCTATCTATTAACCATGTTTAAGGTTTGTTTTTTTTTTTTCCTGGACAAATGCTTTGGCTTTAAGAGGATTAGAGTACTTGGTATAAAAATTAAGAGGCTCAAGAGGCTTTCACAGTTCAAACCTCATTAAGGAATCCGTCAAGGCCTGGAAATGACTTTTCAAGAACACATTTTGAAAGTTACTCAGAGCATGATCAGACACCCAGGGAGCAGGAGGAACAAGATAAAGCAGAAAAGCAACAAAACATCTCAGTTTTTTAGATGCCTCCTTTGAGAAGAGCAGCATTAGGTACTGAGACCGGGATGCTAAGAGCTGTTGATGGCTCAGGGAGCTGTTAACCCGGTCAGGAAGCAAATCCTCTCCAGATAAACAAAGGTGACAACAAAAGCGTGACCCACCCTTGTCTTCCTTCTCTTTTGTTAATAAGGTGTGAGCTGATAACTTCAAAGCCGACTTAAGACCATGTAAATGCCAACACGACTAAATACAACAGCCTGGGGAACAAACATGGAACTCATCAAGGGACTTGCAAAACCCAGTCCTTCTCCTCCTCCTGGGGTCTAATTTTCATAATGAGTTCTTTGTCTACTTGGGGATAAAAAAAATTAAAAAAAGGAATTAGAAATTTGGTCTTTTCTCTCTGCTTTTTTCTTCTATGTAAGATACCTTTTTCCTTGAAGCAGAGCAGCACCTCAGCATCAGCCAGGATCCCTTACCAGCTCCTGGTGGGAAGGCACAGAAGTGTCAGGACACAAAGCCAGCCTGCACACCCTGAGCTACTGTATCTCTGACAGCAGTAACCACTCTCAACACTCCACCATTATTGAGAAAATTATTGCCCTTCCACAAGCCCGGGGCACTCTGGCCTCCTCCTCCTCTGACTCCAGCAAAAAACATTCATCATCCCTCGTTTGGTGTTTACACGGTGACACCAACCAGTGCCACGGTCCTCACCAGCAGCAGAAATGCTACTTGTGCAACCAACCCACCTACTCCTGTCCTGGGTTTTGGGGGAACTTGTGTATCCCCTTATTTTCTTTCTAAAAGGCCCAATAATTGAGGAAGTTTTGCACAAAACCTTTTTTTTTTGCGTCTCCTTTGCTGTTTTCAAGCAAGAGAAGAAAAACAAAAACACCCAGAGAACCAAAGCTGGTGCCAAACAACAAGGCTGATGGGGCACAAGAAGAATTTAAAGCAAATGAAAACTAATTCTAGACTTTGTACTTCATGTTCCCTCTAAGCCAGATGCATGAGGCACACAGCATGGAAACAAGGTTTAAGTAATCTTTTAAAGTCTTTTTAAGCTCTTGGCACCGCCTGGTTCTCCAAGGACATCCCAAAAGGATAAATACACAATTTATGATTTTAGTCCAAACATTCCATTGTAATTCTAGCACCAGAGAATGGTCCATCTCCAAATATTATTGAGTGAGAAGAGCAGAACATTCCAACGTGGAATTTTTAAGGGAGAAAGTGAGGAAATTAAATAGAGGCTGGTTACAACTTCTGTGTGAGTTCTCACATGAGAAATCTGCTTTGCACAACTCCTGGAAAAAAAAGGAATTCTTTGTTGAATCCCACTCAACTCCTGCCCCAAAAACCACCTTTCAAAACACCTTGAACACCACACATTCATCATCATAATAATAATAATAATAAAAAGCTGTGTCTCAGGCACCAAAGCACAACTATATGTTATTTCAGCCTTTCCACCAGGAGCTGTTAAAGGATCCTGGCTGATGCTGAGGTGCTGCTCTGCTTGAAGGAAAAAGGTATCTGAAATATTTCATAAAAAGCAGAGAGAAATGACCAAGTTGCTAATTCCTTTTTATTTTTTTTATCCCCAAGTAGACAAAGAACTCATTATGAAAATGAAAAAGAGCAAAATTTAATCCAAAAGTTGTTCTGCAAAGGACCTGGACAGGGCTTGTGTTTTACTCAGATATTTCTGCAGGAAGGTGACCACAGTTAAATTTAAATGCCATTTACTCTTTCAGGCACCAATCATACACTGCTCACTACGGCCCTGCACAGAAAGGGATGGTTCAGACTGAGCCCAAAACACGTTTCTAACCAAGTCAGATTGTGCAGAGAGAAACATGTGAGGGAGCTATGAATAGAACCCACAGAGGCTTAATTTAGAAAAACCTTAAATCAGCAAAAGGCTGTAATCAGCTTCTCGTTTTCAGGGACACATAAACTTTGACCCCTCTTCTAAATTACTGACAGCCAGAAGGAGGCGAGGGCTTTTCCCACCGAAACAAACCGGGTGTTTCTGCAGATCCTTCTTCTTTCTGCAGGGCTAAAGGGAGCTTTAATTAGCTGCCAGCCCATCATTACCGGGGCTCCCCGAGGCGCAGCCGGCACAGCCCCGCGGGCAGCGGCAGCTCCCGGGGCAGGAGGCAGCGGGGCCCGGCCTGAACTTGGGCTGACCCCAAAGGCAGAGTCACCGCGGGTTCAGCTGGAGGACACCGGAGCTTTATTAAACAACTAATACTCTTAACAGATAATTCCCCTCCCCCAGCTTTAACTCTTACCCAGCTCCAAGGTCTCCCTGGATTTTTTTTCTTTTTTTTCCTTTTTTAATTTTTTTTTCCTTCGTTCTTCCACAAAAACGGTGTTTTCCCCTCCTCCCGGGAAACCCCAAGAATTTCAAATTTAAATCTATTATTTCACACGAATGTTTAACTATAGAGAACAGGGAGGCACAGTCAGCCTTTGGTCAAGAACTAAAAGCCATTCATTTCAAATCCACACCCTATTTTTTTTCTCCTCCAGATGCTAAGGGTGATCTATGGGATTGATGTGCCCGTTTTCATGACACTCAAACCATTTAAAAAACGCAGGTTAAGATCAAATTTCATTTCATCTCTATGATAAATGTTTATTTCTAATTTCACAGTTTGTGACTTGGCAACACTTTGCATACCATGTTTTGAATTCTCCTTTTTTTTTTCCACTTAATTCCCCAATGACTCAGCAAACCAGGATCACTGGTTTTTATTCTGCAAGAAAATCAGCTGGTAAATCCCTTCAAATTAAGCTCTAAAGCAACGTAAAAGCTGAAGTTTTCCTGTATCAGCTTTGGCTGCTTCAGAAACATTTCTCTGGGTAGAACCTGCTTAAATAATACCCACCTCCTGTGCTCTGCTGTATCCCCTCCTCACCTTATTTATTGCACTTTTGTTAAAGTTAACATTTGTACAAGTCAAACACTTGTTCATGATTTGTTTTTAAATAACTCCTTTATTACTTCCTCTTTGCTCTCTAACCAGTTACCTTTCTTTTTCTGTCACTGCCACCCACTTGAGATTCTGCTTTATCTCACAGTGAGGGTTAAAACTCCTCCTCTTGCTGCTTCTACTCTCCTTTTCCAACTCAAACCCTCACCTGGAGCAATATTTGTATCCTGACCAGTTGGTGATTTTTTTTTACCCAGTTCCAGCACCCTCCTTCTTCCCATATCTCAGCTAATTACTCAAATACATTGCTCTGAACTGAATTCAAGTGAATACATGGAATGAAAGCCCAGGGCAGAAGCTCATTTGTGCCCCCTCCTCCTCCTCAGCCATAAAACAACCCACCCCACTCCTCCTTGCAGCTCCTCTGAGAGCCTGGAGCCAAGCTGGAGGAAGGCAGCAGCTCCAAGCTCTGCAAACTCACTCTAAAAACCTAACAAGGAAACACATCTGGGGCTGGTGTTTGTCTTTCCTTCAGAAGCCTAATTAAATTTCTCACTGGAAACTTCAAAGTTCAGAAAATTAAGCTCCCCGAGAAGTTCATTAAATTCCTTTTCTCGGGAGGAAGGGAGGGACACAAACAGCCCTGCAGCAGAGTCACAGCCACCACATCACCGAGTGCTCTTTTCATTCATAAAAAAAAAAACAAAACCAGAATTCCTTGCGAGGGTTGAAAGAATCAGACAAGTTCAATACAGTGTTGCCAAGATGATTGATCTTTCCAATCCTTCACCCTCATGACACCCTCACAACACCTATTTACCAGTAACAGGCACAACCTGGCTTCATTTTCCAAGCAGCAGAACATTTTGTTGAGATGCTAATTCCAAGGTGAATGTTCCCATCCCACCTCTCTAACAGCAATTAAGGATTTGGTGGAAATAAAGTCTGGGTGCCAAGAACACAAAATGTTTCGAGGCATATGGCAACTATAGAAATCTCCATTCAGAGGGAATAAAATTCCCTCAGGTGTCTATATTTAGGATCAAAGAACTTCTTTAAAATACAGAGCTGAGAGTCTCCAAGGGATAAAAAACTACAAAACTGTCTGTAGTGAACTTTATTTAACCTACAGTTTGGTGCCAACTTAAATAGAGAGCAGCTCTCTGCTTGAAAGGAGGCATTACCCACTGCGTGCTCTGCAATGCATGGAAAAGCCATTACAGGGATAATCAACAGCACTATAAAATGGAAAAGCAATAAAATGACAAAACCAGATACAACACAAAGAAGGCACGTTCTATTTTAAAGCCTTTTTTTTTTTTTTTCCCCAGGTGATGATTATATTCTTCTTAAAATTTTACCTATCTATACACACACACCTTAAAGGAACTCACCTGAAAATCCAGAATTGATTTAGGATGCTTTAAAATTCAGGTACACAAATTAATTTGGAAGAATTAATTTTCCAGAATTAATTTTCCAGAATTAATTTTCCAGCCATCACTTTATGGCTGTGTTAGTTACCAGTTCCACAAAACAAGCTGCAAAGATGAAGCTAAATCAGGTGAAAATTTATGCAGTGAAAATATCCTTAAGAATTTAGGATATTTTCTTTCCCTGCAGAGAGCACCGAGAGCAAGATAAAAATGATGGATTATTTCAGCCAGGTTTTTTCTTGAATAATCTGAATTATTTTCACACACACACACACATTTTTTTTTTTCCCCCCACAACTTCACATGTCCCAGGCATAATCATTGTGAAATAGAAAGGAATAAAAGAGTTCTGCACTGTGCCATGTGCAGTTTAACACTTCACAAATTGCACTTGAAATGTCTGGGTTTTTTTTAACATATGGACATTCCTGGTTTAGCTTTCTAGCAGATGTAGATTCCCAAAAGCAGGGCAATACATCCTCATTACTTCAGCCTTTTTTTACTGTCACCTTCTATGCAGCAGAATTAAGATTCATCTTTTGGAAGGAGCTTTGGAAGGTGCTATTAAACCTTCCTAAAGAATATAATTATCTCCTTGTTCTGAAAGGGCAAATACATAAAGATTTTTTAAGAGGGAACTGTGTGTGAGACTTGAATCACAGACATTTTGGATATTTCAAGGAGAAAGAGAAAAAAACCAAACACCTGGGAAGGCAGATGAATAGTACATGGGGTGATTTTCAAAGGTATAGATGGGAAGCAGGCACTCAGCTCCTGTTGGATTTTGAAAGGACTCAGCATCCAACTGCCCCTCAGCCTTTGAAACCTGCCTCCCCAGCCGCCGTTACAAATGACTCCAGAGTTCAAAGAATGACCTTGCCCTTGTGGGAAACGTAGGAAGGCTCGTGCCTTTTAAAGAAAGATTTATGAGCCTGTTGCTGCAGATGTGACTGCAGTGAGGAAACAACACTCTATGGAAAGGAAACTCTAAAGAAACATCCTCTCTTGGGTGGAGAGATGGGTCACAGGAGACCAGAACCAGGAGTAGAGACCAAGAACAAACCCAGAGCTTTCCACAGAGGGACCTGCCTTACAGGCACTCGCCAGGTCTCCCACCAGACTCCAGGACAAGGTGCTGTTTGCAGAGCTCAGAGTCATGGAATCACCTTGTATGGGGTGAGACCCCACCTGGAGTTACTGTGTCCAGTTCTGGAGCCCTCAACACAGGAAGGACATTGAGCTGTTGGAGCGGGTCCAGAGGAGGACCATGAAGATGGTCAAAGGGCTGGAGCAACTGCCCTATGAAGACAGGCTGAAGGAGTTGGGGTTGTTCAGCCTGGAGAAGAGAAGGCTCAGGGGGGACCTCAGAGTAACTTCTCAGTACCTGAGGGGGTCCTACAGAAAGGCAGGGGAAGGACTTTTTAATATGATATGGGATGGGAGGACCAGAAACAATGGATGTAAATTGGAAGGGGGTAGATTTAGACTTGACATAAGAAAGAAATTCTTTACAGTGAGGGTGGTGAAGCACTGGAACAGGTTGCCCAGGGAGGTTGTGGATGCCCCCTCTCTGGAGGTGTTCAAGACCAGGCTGGACAAGGCACTGAGCAGCCTGATCTAGTGGGAGGTGTCCCTGCCTATGGCAGGGGGGTTGGAACTCGATGATCTTTAAGGTCCCTTCCAACCCAAATTATTCTATGACTCTATGATTAAGACACAAATATCAACATCATGGCATCCTGTTTGAATGTCTTGAAAGTTCCCAAGAGGGGCTAATTATGCCAGAGAAGGTGGCTGTCACCTTTCTTCATGGCTCAGCTCCCTGGGTGAGCTTACAGTTAGAGCAAACTTTAGGATCACAGTTCTTACCTTGGCAGCAGAGTTGGATACTCCATGTGTGACATTTCTGATGAGGCCACCAACGTTACCATATTTTATAAGCCCAGTAACACCTTCTGACACATCATTCAGCAGACCCATGGGGTTGCCAAGGAAATCCACAGAGCCCAGAATCCTCGCTGCCTGACTCAGCAGCTCCTGTAAAATCAAGATGAAGGATCAAAATACCACTCATGGATCAGGTTAACACCACCAAGGTTGGTTAGAAAACAGTCCCACCTGCAAAATCCCCAAAAAACCAAATAATTTTACTGAAGCAATGAACACACAAACACCAGTAAGATCAACAAGTTTCATCTTAAAGTGTAGCATGCACTTAGAAGCACATGGTGCTGTTTCTTCATACACCAAAGCAAAAATAAAGCACTAACAACTAATGTTCAAGCAGGAGTTCCTGTAGCCCCAGCAGAGATCTCATCAATCAAGAGAAATTCAGCTTTTGCCACAATCAAATCTGTCACTCACCTCTTGGAAGTGTTTCAGAATGTCATTGATGATAAACTCCTGAGTTTCATAGGGATGGACCCGAGTGAAAGGATCCAGATTGATCACAGCATCCTCAAATCGGATTAGAGGGAATCCCAGCATGCTTTTCAATGCCTGATAAAATAAAAGATATTTCTACTTCAATATTTTTCAATTATTTTCAAGGAAGAAACCCAAGACAATGAGTCTGTGATCAGATCTATACAGAAAATACCTTATTTAAGATGAGCTATCCATACAACTGCATACACACGAGTAATTTTGGAAAAAATTAACAAGAAAAGTAGTCTTTTAAGGAAAATTTTAGTTCAAATCTTAATAATGGCATCTCCACAGACAGCAACAGCAGGAAATTCGAAGACAACAAGAAGCCTTAGACTATCTCCTGACATCATCAATCAGCAGAGCAGCTTGGCTGGAAGTAACATGAGTTTTTCTGCCATCTGCAGGCAATTAAGGTAAATTACACACCTAATGTAAGCTTGCAACTAAGAAAGGACCTATTTATTTTTTCAGTAAATGGATGACTAACTAGAGTAGTCCTCATTATTCACTTGGCTAGGGAGTAATTTCCTGTTTAACTATCAGATATTACATAAGGCAACTCTGTTAATATTGGTACCTAATAAAAATAATCTGTCTGCACCAAATTACCAGACACCAAGGTCCGAGCCAGAAACATAAGAGGTGGTTAGAAAAACCTCTACAAAGGCTCTACTGTGATTATTCCCCCTCCTACCCTGAACTCTCCTGTGCTACAAAACTGAATGGAAGCCTTTCTGTGACACAGAACAGTCAGTCACTGTTGTCACTGGGGTGGGGGGAAAACTGTACACTCTGAATTTTCTCTTGGGAACAACAGTGGCAGCTGCCAAGACATCCATATGCAATCATATACCAAGGGTGGCAGGAAATCCACCCACAGCAACATTTGTGATTCATTTCTTAAAGGCACTCACCACTATGTGGAAGCACAACGTGAATAATGTACCTGGAGATCCAAAGGCAGCTTGTTGGAAGTGAAGACACTCAGCTTGATTTGAGGCACACTGATTTTCAGATTCTCAAAGTAGTAACGCTTTTGTCCCCCTCCTTGTTCAACAGCCTTCTCGTGGAGGTTTTCATCATACTTCTCAACCTCTGCAACCAGAAAAGACACAGGAATCAGGATGGATTATATAGAAATAAATATAGGGTTGATTGTATAATCTGCAAAGAGATTCTCTGTACAATAAAAAGTATGTATGACTGCAGTGTAACAGCAAAATTACTCACACTAGTGATATTTACAGAGTAAATCAAATTTGGATGAGGTTTTCATCATACTTTTCAACCCCTGCATCCAAGAAAGACACAGGAATCAGGATGGATTATATAGAAATAAATATAGGGTTGATTGTATAATCTGCAAAGAGATTCTCTGTACAATAAAAACTATGTGGGACTGCAATGTAACAGCAAAATTACTCACACTAGTGATATGTAAATAGTAAACCAAATTTAGGCTGACAGGTTAATTGTAAGAGCATCTTGGTGGTGTAAGGTGGGGGGAAAGATGAATAAAGTCTTATGAACTCAGATTGAGCAATTAAAACATGATGAATGTCAATTACAAATAATTTTTGCCTGAATATGAGTGGAAAAACTGCAGAGCATACAGTGAGTGAGGAAATATCAGCCTTCCAACTTCCTGTTCAGCAGTGGAAGTTTTCATACAGCCAAGAGCTTGCTCAGTGTTTTGAAGTTGTTTTACATGTGTGCTCCAAAACTGGTCTTTTGTAATTTTGTACTGTACCTGACTCAGATTGATCATAGCCAAAGAAACTCAGCAGCTTCAGAAGTAGCTTCTCCTCAATTTGAACTGTGAACTTGCGAGCAGTGATCATCAGATGCTACAAAGATAAGGAAGTCTCAGTTTATAGCATTAACACTAAAACTATGATTTGTGTAAGACATTAGATAGGACAATGTGTTATTCAGCAGAGTATTTTCACATTCAACAAAGAGTATTTCACACAAATTATTTAACTCAGATCACTATTAAAAAATAAGGAATAGGAAAGGTGATTAAACAGGGCAATACTGACAAGGCATGAGCATTACCTTGTATATATCAGTCAGGGCACTTTTACTGGGAAATTTCATTGCATTGACTTGTACTGCAGGAGCAGTCTCCACCGGCTCGTTTTCACTCATCTTTGGGGTAAGAAAGAGCATGAAGGGCCGTGTGGTGCCAATAAGCTGGTTGTCCACCTACAGAGTGGGCAATACAGACAACATAAATAATGACAATAAACAGCAAAATAAAACCTCTTTAAGGATTTTAAAACTTTCAGAAACACACGTTCCCTGCGCCAGGAGAGATACCTGTATGTCCTGCACACTGAGCTCTAGCACTTGACTCGTTGACAGCTGCGTGTAGTGGACATTAATTCTTGTGAGGCTTGCAAATATCAGCTCTTCAGGAACTTTGTTGACCAAAGACAATCCTATTCCACCTTCCAGTTTCACAAGCACCTGAGAGATGAATATTTGGAAGAGGGAAAATAAAAAAACCACAAACAAAGCAACACTGAAAAAACCCATGATACTGAATATATAATTCCACAAAGGGACTAAGGAACAGCCCTCCTCTAAAATCAGTTGTCTCTAAAATCTAGAATGGGAAATAATACATAAATTTGAAAGATAAGTCTTATTTTGCTTACTTCTAGTTCCTGCTCTGTATCTGGATTTTTGAACTTGCGCAGATCTTGTTCTGTAACTGGAAGTTCATCTCCTTCACCAGACAAACGCTCATTTCTGCGTTGGTTAAAATCTGTTATCTGAGAAACAAATAAATTACTGCAATGATCACTTTCCTATTTATAAATAACAACAATATTGTCCTACCTCACAGAATTGAATTTTTAAAAAAATAAAAACACAATGATCACTTTCATTACAGGTATTTCTATTTTATATTTCCTTCCCTCTTCATACAACAACACAATTAACTTTTGGTAAGGATTCAGAGATGGAACAGAAAAAGATATTTCAAGTACAAGGAAATAATGAAAGCAGATTGTAGTTCTTCACCTGCAGAACTCTGGTTGGCCCATCTGGGATGACCCTAACAGCCAGCACTCCCGAGCCAGGCCTCATCTTCTGATTCATGAACTGCTGTTCAGGTGGAACCGGCCCCAAAAGTTCAAGTGAAGTATCAGGACCAAGAACAACCTCTGCTCCATCATGAAGACCTCGTATTCCTCCTTTTGCCTGGTTAAAAGAAATAAGGGTAAAGAAAAAAAAAACCAAAACAGCTGAAGGCTTCAGATAACCACATATATTAATTTTAAAATTTATTTACTCCTTACATAGTTATAAGTAATTTGAGACTCCAGCCCAGACTGAGCAGCCTGAGTGTGAGGGAAATTAATAAATTTCCTATAGTTCAGAACTAAGAGAAAAGAGACCAGCAGCACTGTACTTGGCATGACTAAAACTTCTTCTAATTCTCATTTAATCAGCTAAATGAAAAAGCAAAAATCAGTAATTAGGTCTTCCCACTGCACATTCAGAAACTAAAGCCATTGTGTCAGCACTGAGCATGGGAAGACCTTTCTGAAAGCATTTTCAAAATGCTAAAAAACTTTTGAAAGCTGAACTCTGCATCTGCAGGTGAGAATGTAAATGCACACACTGTTTGCACAACTCTGGCCTTTTCATTCACCTCACTACTAAGCCCTAATGACTCCATCATCAATGGTCCAGCAAGGAATGAGTTCTGACCTGAACAACAAGTCCATGGATGCCACAGGTCAACTTGCCATCACGGAAACTCCAGGTCTGGGTAGTGCTGCGCCGGCGGTCAGGCTTCCTCAGCATCAGGGGCTCGTACCTGCAACAAAATGAGCACACATCAACACTTAGAGAATTTCACCCTCTCCATGTGACTCCTGAGAAGTGCTCAGAACAATTTCCCTTAAACAGAGAACATCACATTAAGCATCCCTACAAAGACACAGCTACACCAGTTTCCTGAGGATTTGCCCTTTGCAGTACCTGTTATCTGTGACAGCTGCCAGCCCTGCGATGTCTAAGATCATACAAGAGTCCACAGCACGAGGAGAAGGTTTTTGGGGGTTATGAGGAACTGAAGAACCTTCATGGCAAAGCATTCCTGTCTCTGTCATCCTCCAAAGCTGGGATCGCTTCCCTGGCTCCTGTTGCACAAAAATTCAACACTTCAATGAAGACAGCAGCACAGAACAAGTATTTCTATAGTTTTATTACAGAAAGCTTTCAATATCCTGGGAATGACATGTGCATTGTTAACTCCACAGCCCCATGAGTTTGAATTAGGAGCTAGTTTGAATGAAAATTTCTAAATCAACATTGATATTCAATACATATGATCCAATATTAGCATTGTCAGATGCAGAGGTGTATTTGGCAGGGCTCTGCCTCCACCCATCAGAAGTTATTATGAAAATTACTTTATATTTTCCTTCTCATAGTGTATGATTTTACTTCAGCACATACCAACAGCGTTTTCATAAAATGAAATGTGTTTCTGTACCTTCTTTTTCAGTACAACTCGTTGAGTCTTAAGAGAAACATCAAGGACAAGCTCTGCACACGCAGCATCCTTATTGGAAGCAACTGGTCTTACACTTGGCTCCTGTGAACTGGAACAGCAACAGCAACCATTAAAAGAATACTCATATAAAGCCTAAAGGACACTTTGAATATACAAAATATTTTTATCCAATGTATAATTACCCTGAGAAAGTGTAGGTAGCAGCAATATAAATGAAGTTCTCATAGTAAAGCTGCTTGCTGTCTTGGAAGTCATTCATGCTGCAGACTATCTCAGAGGAACCTGCCCCTTTCACTGTCAGCATTATGAAGGGAGGAAGGACAGGCTCATCCCAGGCATAATCCAGGGAGGTCAGAGGCTTCACCTCAGTGTACAGTCGGGGCTCCACCACCCCGTGCTGGTTAAAAACAACTGGGACCTGTAACAGTTGTGAAAGTGGATTTAGTGTCACAAGGAAGCTGCTCACAAGAGAGATTTTTTCCTAGCATTTCTTCATTTTTCAGGACCTGATCAGCAAAACGTATCAGCTCACTTCTTCCTCCCTGCAGTGGTTTCACAGGACTATTAATTTTTACAGAAAACTACAACTATTCTATAAAAATACCTCTTGCTATACACAATTCAATAGTATTTTGTTACACAAGCAAGTCATTCTCCCTCTTCTAGCAAATATAGAAACATAGAATGGTTTGGGTTAGAAGGGACCCTCAAGATCATCCAGTTCCAACTCCCACTAGACCAGGTTGCTCAATGCCTCATATATAAAGGAACTCCTGCATTTTTCACTAAAAATTTTAAGAATAAAATCTGGTTTTCTCTGCTTTTTTTACCTTGGAAAAATTATCTATGCGGAAAGGAGGGGGCAGCTGATCTGTGTCACTGAAGGCGATGCGGTACGTGGCTCCTTGAAGGGTAATTTCCACTCTTAAGAAGTAACATTTTCCAAGGTTGTCTCTGAGTAAGAACAGAGAAGTGCAAGGAGAGATGAGCTGCTTCTTCTAAAACCCAGGAGTATTCTACAGCAGATTTATAATAGAATAACTACCTCATATTAATATGGAAGGAGTTATTTTTGTTGACCTCAAAACCTCCAGACCATACACAATTTGGGACATCCATGAGTCTCACACACAACAGTTGATCATAGTCATTCCGTGGCCAGTGGAACACAACGCTGGAACCAGGAAGGGTGGAGATGTAGCCATCAGGATTGGTTGCTCCCTAGGAACAGAAGAAATTGGTAAATCCATACCCTGTGGGTATCAGAAAATAGAGTCATCTACACACCTCCCAAATACAAACACAGCAATTACTCCTTTATGTGGTATTAGAACATGAGAAAAACCTTCAAAAGCCAAAAGTACTCTCAAAGATGATTTTTGTGTTCTTTTTGGTAAGCAGGAACTAACTAATTGCAATTGTCATGGTAATGAGGGACAAAATGGAAGCATCTTACCCGGCCCCTGGCAAATTCCCGCTGAACAAAGGCCAGTTTGTAGGATGATTTGTTATCCAGCAGGTAGCGGGGTGCAAATGTCACCATGCACGTGTCAATGTAACGCCCTCTGCCTTTTTTAACATCAATACCTAGTCAGAAAAACAAGATTAAAAGAATAAAGCTGTTACTTACAAGAGAAAACAAAAAAAGGCATCTGCCACAGTGCATATACAATTTAGAGATCACAAAAACAACTATTTCCAATCACATGTAAATCATCCCACTTTCAAACATTCCTCTGAGATCACGTTGGAGTAATTTTCAAGCTGTCATTTAATTAAAAGTTAAGATCTTCTGAGAAAACTACTTTATATACAGTAGAAGCACGAGTAGCTGCACTCCCCCACATCAGCCTACAGAGGCTCCACAAAGCAAAAGGAATCACACATGGCTGAAGGCTTACAGCTCAGACACTCAAAATAATCAGACAGTGATTCAGTGGGGTTTAAAATGTACTTAGAAATAATATACAGGGGGAATAAAACCACAGGAAAAAAAAAAGTAGTCTGCAAATGCTTTTAGAATGAAAAACAACTGGAAAACTATTTCTAAGCTAAAAAAATTCATTGTAAAGAACTAAAAAGACTTAGAATATTATTTTTTGTTCTTCTCTGGACCCTGAAAAATACATTTCCCTACTGTAATTCTTCTCTAAGGTGTCACTGACATCACATCTCCCCAGGTTCCCCACCAAGCCATACCAATGTTGTAAATGAGCCCAGGCCTGTGTCCGTGCTGGATGACTTTGAGGGCTCTGACACCACTGCCACCATCCAGGGAGAAACCCTGGCACCAGCCTGGCATGCCCTCAGGATGGATCCCTCTTCCAACCCGCATTGTACACCTAGAGTATCAAGAAAACACAAAGATTTATTCATTTAAGGGAAGGATCAGGTAAACAACACAGTGCTGATGAGCAAAACACATGCTCAGATACAAAAAGAACATCCCTCTTTGAATAGAAAAGCATTAAAAGCCATAAAGAATTCCTTTTGAAGTAATTAATTTTGTATTTCTGCCATAGGGTCATACAATATTGATCAAGATGGTCTTGAAATACTGATCAAGGTGGGTCTTAAGATATTGATCAAGGTGGCCTTAAGACAGTGATCAAGATGGTCTTAAAATACTGATCAAGATTTACTATTTTTTGTGGATTTACTTACAGGTTTGGCTGTTCTTTGTCAGCATAACAGAACAGGAGAGGGCTGAGGCTTCTAGCCAGCTCGTGCTCCTCAAACTGCCCTGCAGCATCTGCCTTTGCATTATCTTGTCTGAAGATAAGTGGCAATCCTTTAAATAAACACCAAAAAAAGGGTGTCAAGCTACACTTCACCTTTGCAAATCAAAACACTGCATGAAATCTTTATTTCCTAATTACAGCTATGAAGGAAAAGAAACTTACCTGTTTTGTTGATTAACCAATATGGTGCTAAAATGAGTATTTTTAGAGAACCCTCAGCACGACACACAATCCTGATGGTTAAATTTAGCAGCCTTTTGTTGACATCGTACAATCTCATCCGCACCATGTAGTTTTGTGTGCCAGGAGGAATCAGCAGCTCTTTGCAGATTGGGAAGTTTTCCAGTAATATTCCTATGAAAACAAAATACAATATTAACCCAAAGGTCACTTACTCACAAACACCAGGTTTTACTTCATATGGCTTCATTTCTCTAAGATTTTATACATCCTACACAGATAAATTTTTGAATCTGTCCAGTGTAGTAACCTATGATCTTATAAAGAAATGCCTCAGTTTAAGTCACAAGCAGCAGCAGAAGGAATTCTGCATAGGGCTAATTCCTGCTGTAGGCAGCAAAGATCCAGCTAGTGTTGAATAATTCAATTAATTCTCTCAGCACCAACTTTTTATTGCAGAAAGAAAACACTGAAACCACCCAAAATGCTGTAAACTCGATTTATTCCCTTCTTTATCATTGCTCTCTCCTGTTTCTTCTCTTGGGAAAATGAGAAAAGAGATAAATAAGGAACAGATCTGAAAGAGCTGACTGATTTGGGGGAATGAGTTTTTTTAGATGTGTGTGCTTGTTAATAACTATAAGAATTCCAGCAACCCCACAACATAATCATACAAATATCTTCAATTTTTTAATTTTGCCATTCTGGCACCCTAGTTCCTTGCTCAATTTCTTTTAAGGTACTCCTGTGGGAGTGGGATTTGAGGGAGAACCTTACCCAGCTCGATGTTCTGAGATGTATCTGCTGTGTGCAGTGCCGCCTCCTTGCCAGGCTTCAACGTCCCACTAATTGGCATTCCCTTGACATAGAACTCAAGCTCACATGGCAGCAAGTTGCAGATCACCACCGTTGGCAGGAGATAAATAGTGTGCCCAGGCTGCCTGAAAATCTGTTTAGCACTGTCAGAGAATATGCTGGAAGGCATGTAATCCGGGTAATTTTCTTTCTTTATAGCCACACAAAACCTGGGAAGGCAGATGAACGTGAGAAGTTGAACAGCTTGAAGGAATAATTGAACCCTGTCTTTGTGTATTGCACTAAATCCCACATGTTATCAACTAGTCCTAGATAATTTAAGAGAAGTTCACATTGTTTTCAAACCTTCTCTTTTTTACACTAAATATTAATAGTGTGCTTTGTCTCAGACTCTTACTCTCAATAGTGATCTTATCTCAGACATTTACTTATAGTATCTTATTTGTGAGAAGACAACACATTTTACAGAAACATAATTATGCCTTAATTACCTAAAAAATCTGCTATTTTCAGACTCCATGGAATGACACTCTCTCTTGCTGCTGCTGACCTCTGCTGTCTTCTGAACATTAGTCCAATGAATTGGAGCTTTACAGAAGAAGACTCCCATTCCTTTAGGCCTGGCTTGCAAACGCCAAGATGTGAGATGCAAAGGAATAGCAAAGGAATCTCCTGGCATCACTGCTGGAAGAACTACAGGTTCTGCAACCAGAGAAGAAAATATAAACATCAAAGCAGGACTCTTTGCTGAAAAGCATAAAATTTTCAAGCAGGAAGCCTCAGATTTTTAAAGAAGCATTTTTTGTTCCAGCATTAAAACAAGCTACACCTCAAAGACCACCTAGTTTTGAGCCCCACTAACAATCTGGCAGGAGACAAATTGAAACAGATTAAAAACTTCAAATTCTTTCCCAACAGATGGTTTAGTGGAAATGCTTATTTTAATAAACCTCATTCATTACATGATACCCTGTAGCATGGAAGGAAGACACAGCACTCACTGTCAGGAGCAGAAGGACTGTCCAGTCTCAGCTCCATCGGTGTTTCCAGCTTGTTCTTGACAATCAAGGCAGAGCGGACTGTGATCACTTTCCGAGCACTGCCTTCCATTGTCACCTCAAACACCACACGAACTGGAGGCAATGAAGAAAACTGGAAGATATTTAAAAGCATTAAAAAGCTCATGTAATGATTGTATCTAGAAAAGGGACACCACAATTCTGAAGGAGTGACTTCTGGAGTAAAAACTTGCCAACTGAGTCCAACCACATGCAACACCTAAGGTATACACGGTTTCATAACAAGGAGTTATAATCCAGTTCCACCTCCTCAAAATAAATAAAATTAATGATGAAAAAGCAATTCTAAACACTATGAACTCCATTACCTTTCTCAAACTGATGCAAATTCAAATAGGAGCAACACAGTACCTAAAAGAACACTTCTACATTAGCTCACTATTCTTATTTTCAAAATTCACGGAGTTTGAATGCCAGCCTCATTTAATTTAAAGTCAACCACCATTCCTATCTTCAAAAATTAGATAATAAGGTGAAGTTATATTTCTGTATTCATATTTTATTCACTCTTAGCTGTCCTCTTGCTGTGGTGTTTATCTTCTGCATTACAATCATCTCCACCTCCATCCTGAAAAATGTATTTTATGTGGGCATTCACACACTGGAATTTAAGACTCATTCTTCAAACATTCACTCACAATGGTGAGGAATTGCAAGTCCCTGCTAAACACCTGTCAAATTATGCAAGTCTGATTCAAGTAGCTCTTCAAAAATGAAAAGATATACTCACATAGACTTGTGGATGTATTATATTGGTTCTACTTATTGGGCTCCCAAGCTAGAAGAAAAGGAAACGACAATTAAAGCTGTTCAGATTCTAAGATGTTACTGGAAAATCTCATCCAGCAGCTGCTTTAAGACATTATTACTCTCTAATTATATATTGTGTTAAAACTGAGACTCAACATCAGAACTTACAGTAGAAGAGGAGGAGTTCTTGTCTGGTGCAGCATAACGGAAAAATATTCCCACTTTGTCCACAGACACAGGGCTGACTTCTTCCCAGCCATTTACTCTCACTTGCAGCTGGTGAATTCGAAGATCATGCGTGTTCCTACCAGGTAAAATTACTTTTAAGTCATTTTCAATATTTCAAACCCACACAAGCCTGTCTAAACCCACAGCCTGGACACTTCACCTGTGCCTGAGTTTCCCTCTGGCTTCAAATTCAAAGGGAATCTCTTCCCCAGTGATAACTTCTTGCCATTCACTGACATTATGGGCATCATCCAGCAAGGTCCCGTTCTCCTCAGGAACCACACCTGGACTCCCACTGTGTGATAGTGCAGCCCTGGGGAGGGAATCACATTGTTTCACAGACTGAGAACAGCCTCACAGACACCATCAGAGAGATCTCACCTTTGGGAATCTTACCGTGTGGGTGTTGTAGTGAGGGTGGCAAACCACAGAGTGCATCCCGTGTGGTTTCTCAGAGCAAAGGGGACAAATGGCTGCCGGCGTTTTGGAGTCTTCATCTCAGCTATAAAAAAAAGAATAATGATTTCTTTAAATGCTTGTGAGAGGCAAACACAGAAAGAAACACAGAACCTTGCTCAATAAAGATGTGGTTGCTCCTTAAACATACACATGGTTTTGTGAGAAGCAGAAAGAAGGCACACACAATAAATCAGCTGCTTAAAGAAAAGTTAACACAGGAATTAAATTTATTTCATAGGATTTCTCTGCAGCCACCCCAAGGGCTGACTGATATAAAGTCCAAAAACTGTTTTCTGAATCCCATCATCCCACTGCAACGTGTGTAACTTAAGCACAGGCTGACAGAGGTTGTGTGTCTGTCCCTGCTGTACAGTACCTCTAGCATAGATCTGATGCTCTAGGTTAGTCAAACTGGCTGTGCTCCTAGTTCTAAGGTAGACAAGAGGAAGGCCTGGCAGACAGGAAAGACAAAGTTAGCAGGTAAGAAAAACCTCACAAACACAGGTAGAGTCTTCTCTTCCCCATCATGCATTAGGGACAGTAAAGGCAGTTAGCATCATGCAATTAGAGGTGAGCCTCTAGCCATTGGCTTAGAGCACATCAACATTTGAATGGATAAAAATTTCTGCCAAAAGGAACACCAGGAGAAAAGAAGGAGAAAAGAAGCTGAAAAGGCTTGCTACATATAAAGAGCTATTTCTTAGAGAACTGTTGCACACATAGAACACTGTTTTTTTACAGAAACTCTGTCATTTAGTATTTGAGGATACAGAGAGAAAGAGATCTCTAAGCTGCACTAACCCTGAGCTCAACACTTGTATTAATCTTAGACAGGAAAGTCACTCATTGACTGGCAAAGTGGGACAAAAAAGGAAGCAGGACAAGCAGTGTGAAGTCAAAGCAGTGCTCTGCTCAAAGCCAAGTAGTCTGAAAGAGTTTTGTTATTAAAGAATTAAATACAATTGAATGGAAAATCACATCTCTAAGGATTTGTTGCATACTGAGAAGACCAAATACTTGTGTTAGCAATACATTAGACACATAGACATGTATATCAGGACTGAAAATGAGATTAATGAGCATCATACTCTGCCCAAAGCACGGTGGATCCACTGAAGAGCCCATCCAGTCTTCTGAACTCATCACATTCACCTCCTTGTCCTGTTTGCAGTAATCCTCCATCCAGGCCTGTTTGGTACATGTGTACTGTTCTAGAGGAATATAAGCACAGACAGTAAATATCCTCAAGCTGGAAGAAAAATCAATTGAAAAATATGCTAATACTTTTTCTCTTTAAGAGGTACAACCTAATTCCTGCATGAATATCAAGACAGAGTCCTCCAGCACAGTATAAATAATAAACTATTTGTTACCACTAATATTAAAAAGCATCATGGGAACTCTAAGGTATCATTGATTTGTGTCTTTTCTCCCCACTTATACTTTTCCTTTCTTGCCAGCCCCATAGGTCTTGCAGGAGAAAGGAATGAATGCTCAAGAACAAGAGAGACTCTTCTGTGATTTCTGAAAGTTCAGCTGCTTCCATGTTTCTATTATGACTACAAATTCATTTAGCTTTGCCTACAGAAAAAGCAACAATATTTCTGAGAAAAACACAGAGTCACAGTCTTGCAACACCAAGCTTTGAGTTAATGATGAAAAAATTGTTTTTATTTCCTGAGGTGGGAAGTGACAGCTCAGGTTTTCAGAGACTGCAGCACTGAAATGAGTAGTTCCCCACTACACCTGTCAGGGCACTGTAAAATGACAACCTGATCAAAATATTTTTCAGTACTGTATAGGATGGAAACCTTCAAATGAAAAGTCTGTTCCTGATTAAAATTAAATTTCAAGCAACATATGAATTTGATAGAATTCATAAGACCTGTGAAAGAATTCCTACTAACCTCTAAAATATGTAGAGCTCATGCCTTTACACTTTCACAATATCTGATAAAATACAGGCTGTCTAAACACACACCTGTGCACAAGACCACAGGAAGTATGGAAGGACTTGTGCCAAATCTGCCTCCTTCCATCTATGGAAGACTGAAAACCAGAGTGGGAAGTGGTGCTCTCAGGGAACATTCCTACATACCTATGAAGACAGAGGTGATGTTTACATCCAAACGTTCCTCAGCCTTCACTTCCAGCTTCAGCCGGGAAGGGTGGAGGCGGCTGCAGGCTTGTTGCTGCCAAGAAACTGAGCAGGGCCACGGTTCAATAAAGGGCTCCCAGCCTGAGAGCAAAACAGAAAATGTCACATCTATGACATGTTTGAAGGCCACACTGGAATGCTGTTTGTATTTAATAATGTCACTTTAATAATAAGATCCTTTACTCTTCAATCTGTGTGCAAGATGAATTTGTGAGCCTATAGATTTCATTCACTGGCTAATTCAAAGTTAATCAGCTCCTCCTTTATAACACTATATGGAAGTTATTACAAAAATATTTTAATTCTGAGGAGTGCATTAGAAGGCAATCACAAATTCACAATGAAGTTTTCACATTCTCTTACATGCATTTCATGTGGGGTGAATTTTAAGCCAAGGTTGTTTTCCTTAACTTAAACAACAACACCCTCCCCCCAGAATTTCACCTGAAAGCTCACGATTGTAATAATCCCCAGAGAGGGTAAAACGAGCATATCCTTCAGGGTTGGCTCTCAAATGTTGAAGAAAATTCAAACCTGAAAAATTATATTAAAAAAAAAATCACTGTTATCCTAACAAAAAACAATCAAGTTTGCTGGTTTAGTAAACTTTTAAGTAAGCAATGGAAGGTTTTGTCTTGTCTTTTAAATTGAACTGGTAGAAAATTCTATTATAGTACTTTTCAAATAAGATTCAGACAGTCATCCTTCACAACATGAAATCTCCCTAAGATTCTGCTCATTTGTTATGTGATGTATAAAAGGGAAAAGCAGACTCTTAACCCTACAAAGACAAGAACCTTTTTAAAAACTGAAGTTAAAAAGAATCCCAAAAGCCCAGACAACAACCAGCACACACTGCTAGTTGAAATTTCATACACTCTAGGTAACAAGAGCAGGGTGCTGAGCACACTCAGCACTTGACAGGGATTTTATTTGACTCAGTCAGCAAAATAAGACACTCACGTGAGAAGGTCAGCTCAGCCAGGGGAACATCACAGTCCATGCAGTCATCAATAAAGCAAATGCATACACTTTCTGCTTTTACTTCCACTCCAGAGATGAACTGGAAAGGCACAAGCCCCTGGCTGTCATGACCAGAAGAGCTCTGGGAAGCCGATTTCAAAGGTTCAGCATTCTTAAATAACCAACTTGCTGCTTTTTTCAAGTCACCTGGATAGACAAAGCCAAAAAACTAATCAATCATCACCTACTTTCTCAGTGAAATATTTTTAAAATACACAGAAGCCAACTATTTCCCTCTCTCAAGAGGTATAGCAAGAGTACTTGGAACATGTCTGATTTAGTAACATAAATTTTCTAAGAATAAGAAGTATGTATTGAAGCTTACACAGATAGTGACAACATAAATCTGTACTGATGAGTATTAATATGAGTGTTAATATTATAAAGTGGGCAACTTAACAGTGTAAAAGAGTCACTTTTGTTAAATTTTCATCTTGTTTTCATACACTGATTGTTGAAGTATGTAAAACACATGATTCAGAATAGAAAAATGAGAATCCTCTAAGACTACACACCATCACAGAGACAAAATAAAGACGAGGAGGAAAACCTGCTTGTGCATCAGTTGCTTTACAGTTTGAAAGATTTCCCTTAAATGCAACCAGGGCAACAACCTGCAGTGCCAGCTCAGAAGATGTGAGGTTACCTTGGCAGATGAGAAGGGCTTTACGACAGTCTTCCATGCTGAACCCCAAGTCCTGGAGGCGTGCCAGCTGTATCTCTGTAATTCAACAGTTAAACAATCATAAATCCTGACACTTATCTACTTCTTTCCACTTCTAAAATTCAGATACATCTGTATTAAAAAATGGGGTTCTGTTTGTTATAAGACGGCAACTGTGGAAAAGCATTCATAATTCAGTCATCATCATAATGGTAATCATCATCAGGTAATTCAAATCAATAGTTTTACACGATGTTACTAACACCTTTTGTGTTAAGCACAAAGTCAAGCTTCACACTGCAGAAACCTGCTTTAAATACAACAAATGGCTTTAGCCTAATGGTTAAGAACATACCAAGAACAGGATCCATCACACGTTTGGATGTCTCTCTGTTTTCATGTGTCAAGGAGGAAGCCTCATCCACCAGAGCCAAACTGGAAGGATTCGCAGCACTTTCAGCAGCTGACAGGGCTGACTCAGGCAGAGCCACACTCGTCTGCTGAGGAATTGACTTTGCAATTGCCAAGAAGAGCTGAACATCATTGTAGGACAGTCTGATATCCAGTGCTTGCAGCTGAATCTAGATGAAAAATTAAACAGTAAGATTTACTTAGCCTTACCTACATAAATTAACACACCTTTTCCCAAAGGAAGACAAAATTTAGTACTAAAAATCTGATGCCCACATTGTTTTAAAGCTACTAACTACAAAAAGCACATATCAGAAAAAAAAAGGATTTCATTTAGTATAATATATCCCAGAAATCAGTCCTTTGTTATTACTAAGAGCATTTTCTGCATGTTTGTTTCTTTGCCTTTGTTTCTTCAGATAAAATTTATCTTTTTTGTACAACTGAGAGTATTCTATTGAATCCTTGGGCATAAAAGAAAACTGAGCTAGATCAGGATGAGGTTTTCTCTATTGCACACAGTTCTGTTCAGGCCTTTAATATTACCTCTAGAATAGGAGGAAAATCCTCATTATTGAAAGCATCCAACAGTCCTGAACCTCTTGGGTAGGAAGTATTGCCAACAAGTTCCATCTGGATTTCCACTGGATCAATAATAGACAGTGCAGTCTCCTGCTCATTTCCTAGCCTGCACGAAAAAACCTAAAAATAATGTTTTTAAAAAAAAACAACATTAGGAATTGAAAGAACAGGCCTGGCAAGAGCCTCAGAGATGATCATAGAACACTTCCCTAATTTTAGCTAATTTATTTCTTCTTACCTCAATGCCAAACAAACTGCCAGAGAAAGGACGATCCAACAGCTTGGGCTTGTAGGTGAGAACAGTAGTGCCCTTCAGAATAATGGCATTGGTGTCAAAACAAGACATGTCTTCAACCACCACAAATTCAGTTCCTTAATAAAACAAAAAGCCAAATAATAAAAAGGGCAATCTGAAACAGCATCAAGGTATTTCAAGCATTAGTAGCAGGTTTTTTTTTTGGTTTTCCATCCTTTTAAAGGACCTTTTTCCTCAGTTTTTAATCAGAAAACCTTCTAAAAAAAGCACCACAGAAGAATGTTTTTACCTGTCACGTTAACTTTAACTTCCAGCTGTTTTTCTGCAGGCACATGTAGTGAGGAACGTTTTGTAACCACTCCACTTTTCACTGCCTTTGGCACTATAGCCGTGTCACTGCTGTACGTGCGTTGCCGGGAAGAAAGGGGATTTTCCCTTTTTTTGGTATCTCCAGGAGTATATAAAAAGTCATGAACCAGTAACAACCAGTCAAATATGAGAAATACACGGAGATTGTTCAGAACCACTGTGAAACTGGAGGAATCCTTGGTAGACCTGTTAAGAAGGGAAAAGCATAGGTATGAACTTCACATCTTGTATATATATTTACTGCTAGTTTTCTGCTTCATTTTAATCTGCCAAGTGAGAAACACAAGGAACTTCACAGGGATATGGATACACTCAGTTTACAGAGTGTCTGGCCTTTAAAATACTCATATATCTTTATTTCAACAGATGGAAACTCATTGAGTTGCTGTACCCACAGAAACCAAACAGATCTTAATTGCAGGAATTTTAAGCTGTCATAATAAAAGAGATGAATTGAAAAGCTACATAACAAGAGAGTAACTTACAAAAGCTCCTTTAATACTTTTTGTGTTACTGATACTGTTTTGCAAAGTCTCAGATTTTAAAACTGCTCTTTTTATTGCTCTTTTGCATCTGTTCAATATCAAATCTAACATCCTGCATGTGAAATTCAGACCTGGCTCCATATCCCTCTCCAAGATCAGACATCCAATGTGTTTCCTCTCACACCCTGACTGCGTTGTGCAGCACAGGAAGCTTCTCTGTCATTCCCCAAAAATGCCAGCCCTACTGAACTTTCAGCATCACATTCTCAGTATCTGGCTAGGAGGGATAAAAGCTTTGGCTTGGTGAGCTGGAATACCAATTATATTTGGTCATGCTAACTGAAAAATAATCTAAGTGCTTAAATACCATGAAATGGTTTTATATCCACCACATTCTGAACTATAAAACCTCTAAAGGGCTGTAATTCCTTTGTGAGAAGCAGCCTGCCTGCACTGCTTCCAGCAGTAAAAGCCTTTAACCCTCCCCAGCTCTCCAGGATATCTCCAAAAGGCACGAGCCAGTGTAACACTATCACTGAGCTCTGCAAAAGCTCACATCTAGTGCCAAGGATGCTCTCACCAGTAAAAAAAGAACACATGCTCATGTGGCTAAAAGTTTAAAAGCTCAACACTCAGAAGGAAGATTCCCAAAACTATCACTCATAAACCAGACCAAGCCACACTGTGCAAACTAACCTCCAACCTTGGCAGATACTGGATCAACAGTTGCATGAAATCTGCTTTTTCTTTTATAAATCCCACGGCATTTGAGTTTTATTCCAACCAAAATCATGGTGCCTCTCCGAACATAAATTCATTAAGCACTTAAGATCACCACATGCTATTCAAATTGCCCTCAATTCCCTCAAGTTTGTTTGGTTTTATGAACAAATGTCTTCAAGATTTTCTGCTGGACTAAAACAGTCCACAGGGGTTTTTTTCTGCATTACTCCTGGAACTGCTTCAGAAGGTTTTGTACTTCTAAAAGCATTGGAAAGCTGAGATCTGTCAGATCTAAACCCGATCAAAAGTCAAAGCAACATCTCTAGATGTCTCACTTCACTTTCAGGGTGAACCCCTACAGCAATACTTTATCTCAGGTAAATACTGACATTGCATTATAATTCATATTCCCATTTTCAATACAAATTAGAACAAAACAGATATGAATGTAGAGATTGCTTTTTGAAAGAGGTGCCATTTCTGTATTTATCTGATTCTCTCTGAGAGTGTGACACCTACTGGAAAACATTATATATTAAAAATCCACAATCTGGTTTTATGCAAATACATACGGCCAGATTTATCAAGTTTTTAATTGATTTTAAGAGACCAGAGCTTCACTCAAACTTATTTCTCTTGTTGCAACAAGAGAAGATAAAAATTCAACAACCTTCATCAATAACTTCTGATTTTGATCTCTCAAGTATCACTGACAACTCCAAAAATGTCTTCAGTTTCAATAAAATGCCAGCAAGTTTATCTACATTAACAACAGCTGTATTAAACACAAAATAATCCTGCTCAAGTGTGCTACTATTAAAAACAAAGAGAGAAATCCCAGAATGACCAACCTGAAGTGCAACTCAATCTGGATGGCTCCAGGACTACTGGTGTTCTTTGATGACTGGAAGATGCAGTTGAAGACATTTGGGATGCCCACAGCAGCCTTCTGCCCAGCATAACGTGTGTCAAATGCCATCATGGAATGAGAGACCAGATTTACTGACTTGGTTCCATTTGAAGAGCTTTCAAAAAGCAACTTGGATTTCTTAAAATCAAACCTAGGAGAATAAAAAGCAAAGCAATACGTTTCAGAGTCCAATAACTCATTTATTTCTAGAAGTAGCATTTGTCTTGGGCAGGTTCAACGATTAGCAACTGAAGTGTGACTTCAAGGACAACTTGAAAAACACAGATGCTGTCTCCTAAAGAGAGTTGTTCCCTTGCATTTTTCAGATCAGCTGAATCTCTCAATTTGGACTCTAAGAAATTCTAAGTGATTGAACCACAATCTCACGTATAATGTGAATTCCTGCCCTATAATCCCTCAGATGAGCAAAGTATTCAGGAAAAAAAGCAAATTCATACCTGGCTAAGGAGCTGCAGCCATCTCTTCCTTTTGGATCCATCAGTTCCAGACTGACATTAACCATATCAATGAGGAAAGACATAGAAGTGTACACTTCTCCACTCAAAACTGTCTGAAAGTGGAAAACACCAACACTCTTTTAAAGAGCTTCTGTTTAACTTCCTTCCCTGAATTAAATTATCTCAGACTGATGCAAACACTTCCAAGTGCCTCCTTCCTTCAGTTTCATTAATCATTGCTAGTGAGAAGCTAAATTTCACAGCATTTCATGACAGAATTCTAGAAGTTCAGTTCATCTTACATGAATCCTTGGATCCTGCAAGTCATAGGGACGCATGAACTCCTCTATGGGCTCCCCAAGGTTGTTCTCCAGCAGCCCACGGATCAATTTGTACTTATTCAAGTCCAGAGAGCAGTGGACTGAGGACAGGTTGCCATGAATTGATATGTCTGCAACTGCATGACTCAGCTCTCTGCAACACAAGAACAAATCTTAGTGCTTCAAGGTGCTACAGTCCAGCAAGTAATATTTTTATCACTTTAAGGCCAACTGCATGAAGTTGCCCAGTGTAAACTCACTTGTCCAAGTTTCTCTCTACTTGTAACTTCAGCCTGAAAGGCTCTGTCAACAGGCTGCCTCCTGTCTGCCTCACAAAGTAGGATGGGAAGCTCAAATCTGCACTGAGATCTTCCACAGACTTTGAATACTCTCTCTGGTATCGCTTTGCAGCAAAGATGTCCATGTCCTGCAGGTCAACCACAATGCAGTCTAAGAGGCAGATGTGATCTTCTGCAAATGCACAGGAGATAACAGATTAAGACACACAAAAAACCCACCCAAACCTGTAACAAAACTAATGCAATTTAAAGAATAATTTTATCTTGGTATTCTTTCTTTTTAATTTTCTTCCTCATAGTCATCAAAATCTGTAACTATCAGACACCAAGCTCAATCATAGGTAAATGTAAACTTTTATTTAAGAGTCTAACTGCATTCCTTATATCCTTGAATATTTTAAAACATGCCCAAATTGCAGGATTATTCACACAGAAACTTGAACTATGATTCCCTGATCCTTCAAGCTGCAAAAATCAACCTTGAAACTAATAAGTCCTCTCATTTTACAGTCTTTAGACTCAGGGCCTTACTTTTCCAGCATCATATAAGACACAAGCAAAACTTCAGAAGGAAAAAGAAGAGCTGTCTGGGGTTTCTATCATTTGCCACATACCTGGGCTGTCAGGGTTTGGCACAGGAGGGAGCTTTGGTTGTTGCCCTTGTTGCTTATTTAGAGCAGGTTCATTCTTCAGCCGAGAAATGTTTGTTCCTGATGACTTTTTCATGAACAATCCTTCCATTGCTCCTTTTGATTCCTCAGCACTTGTTGTTTTCTTCATGCTGTGTTTTGGTGTTCCCAGAGGAGATGAAAACTGAACCGAATCCTAGTAATGAAAGCAATTGTTTTATTAACAATAGATTTGGCAATTTAAAGTCAAAGTAACCAAATAATTTCATGTTTCAGTTTTACTGAGCTTCAACATGTCTCAGCAGTTAACAGACACCTGGCTCTCCAGTGATCCACTTCCCTCTTTCTCTAGAATCTTTCACTTTACCCCTTTTTTACTACCATTTCCCATCCTCCTGTATCCACAGCCCCTGATGACACCAAACAATCCTTACCCATAAGCTTCCATAAGCTTTTCCTAGTTGTTAATCTTATTTGCCTTACATGGCTTTAAAATATTATTCACTAGAAAAATTAACTGCAACCACAACCAAGGATTTTAAGATTGAAAATTTGAAAACATTAATATTTATCTTTATTCTGTAAAGGCTGAGAAGGACATGCAAAGAAAAATCAGCACATCATCCAGAAATCTATGAATTTGTGCAAGAAAACCAAATTAACAGCTCCTCAGACATGCATAAAGAACACACCACAGCAAAATTAAAACAAATTCTTGGGGAATTCAGCAAAGTGTTCAGAATAGAAATATAATTTTTAATATTAAAGAACTTTGAAAGTGTTAAATTCCACAAGAAAAGGTCCCTTTATTTTTAATGAATGAGGAGCACCTGAACATCACCATGATAATATGAAATACCTCAAATAAAACTGGATCCTTGTATGCATTGCCTTGTAAAATCAGATCCTCAAAAATAAACACAGGACAGATAAAAGAAGAAATGAAAAAACACCCCAAAAATAATAATAAAAAAAACCCACCTAATCCCCACCTGATTCCATTTGAAACTCCCAAATTTCTTCAGAGTTACAAAACACAGTGTTTTTAACTTCTAACAGTATTCCAAGGAGTCTAACACTTACAAATCTTTAAATGCATCAGTACAGTGGAGTACACAAGACCATCAAAATTACAGTCCAGCATGTCCTTACAGCAGATGGAGTTAACAGACAAACCACAAAACTTCTGCAGCAATTTAGTTCACCTAATCTCTGCCCCCCTTTAAAATTGAGGGTGGAGGGAAATGGGATTTAAGGATGGGATTAGCAGTTTCCCAGAAAAACTACTCGTTTTGTTCCCCAGGTTAGAACAGTCCAAGATGGATCTTCCTTACCTCAAATTGTGCAGCCACCTCTCTCAGCAGCAACACCAGCTATTCCCTGCCTCATGCTTAGCCTTAAGCATTCACTGGAAACCTTTCAAGAGGTTTCACCAAATAAAAGCAACCACACACAGCCTCATTAAGAGCAGGAAGAAGGACCTTGAATTAAACTCAATTCAGTGTGTTCCAGCAGCATTCAACTACTCACACTGTCTGGCCAAGAGCTGAAGCTGGCACCAACTGGTGTTAGCCAAAAGCTCATTATGCTCCCACACTCAGGTGAATGCCTCATTAAGTCCTGCTTCCTAAAAAGGCAAGTTCTAGAAAGTTCCCCAGCAATCTCCCCCCAAGCCCAGGTGCAGGTGAAGGAGGACACAGCTGAGCACCATCAGCAGTAGACTGGAGCAGAGAAGTGCTCAGCACACTGCCAGGGACTATTTCACTACTACTAGTACAAAGTGTAAGCATAAAATAAAATGTAAGAACCATTTACTATTTTGTTAAAAAAATAAAATGCACACAAAGTACAATACCCACAAGCTGCTAAATGAAGAAGTCATGTCCTTACCTTGTTCTTTAACGAAAAAGTACCCGGCATTCCTGCAAACAGGAATTTATTCTTGACTTTCAGCTTCCCAAGATTGGCTACAATGAGACTGTTGGACTTGGAGCTTTCAGGGATAAGCAGAACAGGAGCCCCAGCCTCAATATCCAGGAGAACTCGGGAGGCTCGCTGGGCTTTATCTCGTACCTGAGAAGAGCAAAAAGTCAGTCAAATAAATACAGGAAGCAAGTGATTATTTCACACTGGTTGGTATTGAATTCAGGAACACCATTAGGACTTGCTAAAACTTCATACAAAAGGAGAACTTGAACTTATTTCAGACAGAAAATAAAGTATGAGCAATTTCCAGTAACTCTAAAACCTCCCACCATTTCAAGTCACTGAGCTGATGCATTGATTTTATACTGCAACTCTCAAAAGAAGTTCAAGAAAGAAAAGACCCAGACATACTGTTTGTCCTTCAATTGCTGCTCTTTGCCTCCCCAAGACATCTTGAAGTTGGGTAAAATGTTGGATGAAAGACACCACCTCTGCCTGGAAACGCTGGGTATGCACATACTGAACAGATGCCATTCTCAGGGTGACACGAATGTCACATTCCCTCTGCAGCAGTGGATCTGGCCTCCCATACCTATGATAAAAAATGAAAATACAAATTTAGCTACTTTAGCTATGTGTTAATTTTATTGCACTCAAAATAATGATAGAGAGGATTTAACTGATGCTCACAGTATAGAAACAAAAACTATTTCAATTATAAACATTGTAGGACAAAGAAAAGCTTAAAAATGCAAGTTTATGACTGAAAATGTTCAGAGTGTCACTTAAGCCACAAGTATCCAAAGCAGAATCACACCAACTTGGTAGATTTGGGTTTGGGGGAATTGATATTGAGTAACAAGTTTAAATTCCTACTTGTAGACTTGGAAAATGAGTGCTTCTTCACCACTTGTAGTGAAACGTTCTCTGTAAAACTCTCCATGAGCTGTAAGGTCACTTAAGGACATACTTCCAATACTTCCTTGTAGGGCTAAATCTCCCTCTGGCAAAATAAAAAGACCAACAATTAATATCCTCAAACGCAGTATTAAAATCCTAGCTAATCTCAGCAAAAACAAGCAAGGCTTTGACAACGGGGAGGGATGTGAGGGTTTGAAATCCAGCAGAGGAAGAAGTAGCAGGAAGAGAAGATGCACCTTCCTCAGGAAATAAACACAAAAATCTCAATGAACACCAAACCAAAAGCACTTCAAATCACAGCCCCAGTGTGTGCCTGATTTTGTTTCAAACCACACACAACTTCAGCCCTCTCCATCTACTCACCAATCACTTCCATGTGAGCAGCAAGTTTTGACACGCTGGCTTTAGCAAGCTCACTGGTTGTCTTATTCAGAACTAATGATAAAGAATGGACCTAGTTCAAAGATAAAAAAACAAGTTTGTATTAAAAACATGACTTTGTAGGTGGCGTTTTTAGATTTTTCAAGACAACACATAAATGGCAAACAGGAATTATGTGACTGGGAGACAGTGGAGGAAAATAACCTCTCTACATCCTTGTCTGCACATTTACAGGTCTCCCAAGCAATTAAGAACAATCATGTCATAACAAATTCTAGCTCTGGTATTTTGATCCTTTTCTCTTGTCATTTTTAAGTTAGGCTGCAGCCCCTCTGGATAAAGATTGTATACATATATAGAACATAAATATTTCTATAAAAATACATGTTTATACATAAATATTTATAAAAGCACAGCTTTTCTTTAATAAAAATCAACTCCACAGTTGTCTTCACTAGAAAATAGAGCATTTGATTTAAATGTCACCTTAAGTTTCTACAAAGCAGACGTTTTATGACAGACAATCCAATTACTATTTTGCATCTCAAGTATACCTTCAGATCCAGCTTAGTGTTTACAGGCTCTTGGGCTGGAGAAGCTGCCAAGGTATTTATTTCTGATTTGATTGTCTGCTGAGTTTCTTCAGGTTGCAGCTTCATAGCATGGTTATCAGCAGTGGATCCAATCCCAAAGAAATCCAGTATCACTACCCAAGTTTGCAAAGTTATTAAGACATCTAGGCAATTAAAATCAACATCTACACTACGGTTAATTTTGTTATAGAGAGAAGAAAATTCAGGGTGTTTCCTATCCACTAGAAATATATTGATATGAACTAATGAATCATCAAAGTTACTTTTTCCACAGGGCAACTTGGATCTGTCTGCTGTTGGAGAAGGAGGTGGAGTCAGAGGATACTCAGTATCAGCATCTTCTTTTTGCTTCTTACGAGAGGCACAAACTGGTCTTTGGTATAGCTGAAAGACATTAGGTGCTTCTTCCATATGGGAAGGGAGGGAACGTGGCATATCTGGATATTCTACATTGGACACCGAGGGACAAGACTGGGAAAGATACTCCTTATGGGCTAAACTGGAGGGTTTGGGTGCTCCACGGGACACCATCAGATTCTTATACATAGAGTCTGGATTCTTCTCCAGCAGGTCTTCCATCAGCAGGGACCGCAAGGCAATCTGGATAGACAAAGTCTGAGGATGATCTTTAGCAAACTCAACATCAAAATCCTGAAACTTAAGGCTGACAAGGCCTTGTGCACCAAGGGTGAGATCCCCACTTAACTGAACCTGGAGCTCGGAGATACGGAAGTTTGCTTGAATTTGAGTAAAAGATTGTGTTTCTCTGACAGCTAATGATTTATTTGGAACAGAATTTAAACTAGAGTGGCTGAATAAGCCATTTTCTTTTCGTTCACTTGGGAATTCTGTGCCTGCACTATGAAGGGATGTGGAAGGAGAACTTGGACAAGGTGAAGATGGAGAAGTGCTCGGGAACTTGTTCAAGTCTTCACTGTAAATTAAGTTATCCAGAGTCTGAAGGACTTGTTCATACACATGTTTTGCTAAAACCACCTGTAACACAGAAAGAAAAGAAACCATCATCATGTTAGAGCTCTCTCTATATTAATAAATTCATTATGTGTATTTTAAGACTCAAAAGTGGAAAGAATTTTGAACCAGACAAATTATAAGTTTGTCCACAAATAAAAAATAATCCAGAACATGGGATTTATACAAAGCTGATGCAAAATAATTCTTCTGTATTTATCTTCTATGCAGGGAAGTGCCTCAACATTGAGAGTGGAACATCCACATTGCTATACCTGAACAGGGTTCACAAATTTCCCTTCAATCTTCATTATGCTTGATATTCCAAAGTCTTCATTACTCAGAGGAAAACTTAAATCCAAATCTTTCTCCAGTGGTATCTTTTCCAACTTAAACTGGATGGTTGTGTTATTCAAAATATGGAAAGCTGTGAGGAGGAAGTGAGTGAACTGATTATCATCTTTTCACTTGCTCAGAATCTCTCAGCAATGCTAAAATAAGTATATATGTTTTTGTTTTAAAATTTCTGCCCTGTTGAGAATATAAATAGTATAATTTCTCCACTATAATTAAAACTGAGCAGTATGTTTCAGGAGGATGGGCGAGACAGAATACACAATCAGACCTATGGATAATGCATATTTTTAGTACCATCTACTACTTATTAAAATAAGTAGGAGCCCTCTGATTAACATACCATGGCCTTTATGTAAGGATTCAAAGAAGTCATGACGAGTAAAAAGGGGTTCTTCCTGGCTGTTAATACTAGCAGGACCTGAAGAAGAATGAGGTCCACGAGATACTTCGCCTGCAGGCTCCTTCTTGCTTGTAAACTGGCTGCTATTTAAAGAATACATTTTAATATCCTTAATTTCAACTTGCAGTCTGTCACTTGTAGATTCATCTTCTCCTGGAACAAAATTCTGAATGGATATCTGTCCCAGATGACCTACAAGTAGCTCAGAGCTACCAGGCTTTCGAGGTATTGAGACAATCGGTGATTCAATGTTGATATTTAATATAAGTTTAATAGTATCTGTTTTGAAAGATGATCCTGATGCAAAGCCCTCGTTATCCTCTGGGTTGGCAACATCTCTTGAACGTGGTGTTGTATCAAAGAGAGAAACCATTTCACTGTACTCAGCAGTTTTATTGGCCAAGACTGTAGTAACTTTGGTAGCTGCACTTTTCAGCATGCTGCGGAAATTCTCTTCCAATTCATCCATGGACAAAGTCAGCTCTTTCAAAAATTTAGCTGAATGGTTGTAGTGCAAGGAGGCCATTTTGAGGTTGAGGGAACATTCCTCTTTTGACCTCTCTGTAAAAGTAAAACTTAGAGCATCTGGAAGGCCATTTCCATCATCAAGCCTAAAGAATAAAGATTCAACATCACCAATGAGATCTTCATACCTCCCTGTGTTCCCAATGCTGACAACATACTGGTTCTTAACACTGTCCTGCGTCAGGTCCATAAGGTGAAGGCACCCAAGAGAGCCATTTACATCAAGTTTACTGCACATGGAGACGTTGACTTTGGTGCCACCAATACTGGCTGTCGCAATCTTTCTGCCATATTTTTCTCCATTTGTCATGCCAACTGTCCTGAGGAGGAGTATATTTAGCCAGTGAATATCAACTGCTACCTCTGTGTTCTGTACATAGGTAGACTGGAAGGTTTCCTGTTCCCTCCAATCTCTCTCCATGTCAGTCATTAAAGGCTGAGGACTAGCATCTTCTTTCTCCTTGGGGAAAGATTTCTGGAGAAAACCAATCAATTCAACAATAGTTTCTGGATTCAGGATGATATCCAGGTTGTTCACCTGGAGAGAGATCACCTGCAGACTGCTATCCAAATTCATTGATGGGCATTCAGCACTCACAAACTGATACTCCAACTTTATCAGGGACTCTTGATCTTTTCCACTGTTACCAGATGAAGTATTTGAGGCTGTAGTGCATCTCTCTGTCAAACTAGCTACATCAATGGGATGTGCATCATATGGTCCATAAACAGGGGACTGAGCCCTGCTGTCCCTAAGGCTTCCTGTTGGCACATCAAAGCTCAGATTCTTATGAGAAGCCATCAAAAGATCAAAATCTGTTCCATATGTTTGCATGGTATCAACCAGCAACAGGCCATGAACAGTCAGGGACACTTCTGCATCGTATGGTCTTTTCACAAAGTGGGCATTGGTGCCAAAAACCTTCAGCACAGAGATATACCGTCCATTACTTTCAACCCCCAGCTGCATACAGTTCACTTTGAACTCAGCCAAGAGCAGCTGAGACTCAACAAGAACCTCCCTGGTGTGTTGCTCCAGCATCACAACACTCTGAGTTAGATTCATCACAGAATCATGCAAACTGCCCCGCTGGTCCACCTCTGCAAAGATCTTGTCTTTCCCTAAATGCAGGGCATCAGAAGACTTGGTCTCAGAAGTACTCAGCTGTGCACAGCAGTTCTTCAGAGCCAGTATTTTGTCTTCGTTGATGTGAATTTTCAAGTCTGGCAGAGTGCCAGACAAGACAGCCCCTGGGTATTTGGGGTCAGAGGTGTAGATGAGCCTGCGCTCCAGCTGCAGGTGAACATTGAACTTTTCTACCACATGAGTTGGACCCACATCACTGTCCTGAATGTGCTTCCAGTTGTCTTTCACTCTGCCCACCATGATCTGAAGGTCCATAAATGAAAGAGTGTACCTCTCATACATTTTTTTACTCATCATGTGAGCTTGCAGCTGCTCTTCACTTATTTCTACTCCACTGAATTCAGACATTTTGATGCCACTGTTAGCGTTAGATTCTGGTGGTGGAGTATTGGGAGGAGTTGCAAGAGGTGTTTTATATTCCTCATCACTCAATTCACTGACTTCTGGAGAACAAGTACCTGCACTCCTTTTAGGTTGCTCTGTGGAATAAAAAATTAGTAGTAAATAAAAAAACAAAGGTATTCTTTCTCCTCCTTGGACATTCCCCATCATTAATAGATAATCCTGTCTGAAATTCTATTTTTCAAAAACAAAAAATACCCAAAAGTATCTTTGCCCTTACAGCCACTCCTTTTTCTCTAAGCAAGAAATTCACTACACTTCTCACAGCCTACAGATGTCAGTTACAAGGTATCACAGAACATACAGATTCTACTGTTTCATTTTTTATCCCACCCATGATTACTACAAGAACTACTTTTAATCACAATGTTTAAAAAAACCCCAATTACTCTGCCTACACAATCCTTTCAGTCATGGTTTCCTCACAACCTACTGAAAGGTAGGAACTACTCAGGGAGAATATTTTTCTTTGAAGCTCAAGCTACTCTAAACAGCTGAATTTCACAGGAAACATTTGTGTCCTTTTTCTAGTTTGCTCTAAGACAGAATTTACTAAAAGAGAAGCTACTAAAACCTCACAGACCTTCACTGGTGCTAGAAAACATTAAAAGAATCAGAGACCTCAGCTTCCCACTGTATCACAAAACAGAAAACAACCTTAACCCTTGCATAGGGTTTCCTGGAGGAAGGTGGAAAGACAAGCTATAATAATTCTAGATCATACCTTGAGAATTGGTAAGCAATATTCTTCCCAGATCTACAACAACTAACACTGGATCCACAAATTTGAAATCATCTGGAAAGATCACCTGAGGGGCAGAAATATCAAGGCACACAGTCCAGCTTTTGCTGTTTTCCTGAAAGATAAGGAGAAAGATATAATGGTACAAAAAAGCCACATCAGACAAATCAATCTAGTTAGTAATTTTTTCACCCAACAAGCAAACCTTCAGCTGTACTCAAGTCTGGCAACACAGTCAAAGAGACACTTTCAGCAGGTGGAACACCCCATGCTACAGCAGCCCTCTCCAGAGAAAATCCCCATCCCCAAGCCAAAAAGCCAGATAAATTAGCATAAGTATTTTGGGGATGAAAACTTACAATGAAGTCTCCCACTAGTAAACGATCGATGGTTTGTCTGATTTCAGCTTTTGTCTGCATTTTCAGCTTGTTGTACTGTCTCCTGGCAGCTTCAGCCACTCTTGCCTCTAACTCAGACTGATACCCAAAACCTGCACAAGACACACAGAACAGACCAGGTATAATTTTGTTTGTCTGTTACTCAAAGAGAAAATTAAAAAGAAACTAGAAGAAAAAAAAGATCTACTTTGAATTTTAGCAGTAAAATATTCTGCCATTAACTGCTCTCTATCAATTTCAAGGTTAGATTGCAGAAAAAGGCCTTCTTACTCATGCATTTGAATTTAGGGAGTGTGAACATCCCTCAGGTGGAATTGCAGCAATTTGTAATTTTAAAGTAATAATTCCAGGAGTCTGACCAAGCAAAATCACAAATTTAATTAAAGGGAAAAGGAAAGTAGACTATAGAATCACTTTTTACAATGAGGGTAGTGAGCCCCTGGCCCAGGTGTCCCAGAGTGGTGACAGACACCCCACAGCCCTGGGATCATTCAAAGTCAGGTTGGATGGACTCCAAGTAATACTCAGAATATTGCTTAATTTGAATTTAAAGTGGGGATTCTTTGATTATTACTTTACATTTCTAAGAATGAAAATTAAGATTAAAGGGTAAAACATAGCAAAGCTATATAACCATCAATCCCACACCAAAAAAAAAAAAAAAAAGCAAAACACATTAAAGGTTGACCTGAGGTATGAACCCTTCCCTTGTAGAAGAAGTCAGCTACTTTCTTAATGGCTTGTGGATTGTAAATAATATTTAGAGGTCTGGTACTGACTTCCAGGCGCCTCTCAAAACTGCTGTGGATTGGATTTCTTTCATAAAGCATCTCAAACACTGGGGCATCTGGGTCTGCAAGTGAATAAAGAGAGTTACAGAAAGCAGTTGTAAGAAAATACAAACTAAAGAGATGGACAAATGCAAAAAAGAATTTAATAAGTAATTTGTAATTGTTACTGCTAGGAATGCAGCACCTGTCTGAAAGTTCTTTAGCGACACAGAAACAAGTCACACAACCAACTTCAACAATCAACAGTTGTATATACAAAAATACTTCCAGAACTGATTCTTAATGTTGAACTCCTAACAACCTTTTTTAAACCAAGACAAAGAGCACTCAGTGCGGAAATTTCTCTTTTGTAGGAATTTATCATACAGTTATTAAGACCAAACACAAAACTAAATCTTTACCAGTGTTCTGATTAGTCATTTCTGAGGACAGACTTTGGAGTCCGAAGGAAGACACGCAGCCAACCTCTTTTTGCTGCCAACAATTCAAAAGGAGAACATTGGTTAGATAAAAGAAACCAAATCACCTGATGCAAGTATAAAAAGCTTTCCTGTAGTGTTCTTATGGCCATGTTGTAAGTGAATTATATGGATAGCCCAAAATTATTACATGTATTTTCTTCCTTGATGAAATCAAACAAGAGGGAAGCATGACTAAGAAACTATCTGCTCACGTAGCAGACAGGCTGGAGTCTGAAGTACAAATTTCAGATGGTTCCCTATCAATTACAAAGTACAAAATCCACAGGGAATGTAACTATTTTCCTACACACTTACACATCCTTAAAGTACTTATTTTTTCACTTACAGGATTTGGGAAAACAAGCACAGGAAATATGGTCCCTTCTGTTGCCAAATCCCTCAGAAAAAGACCTCCGAGTTGAACTTTGAGAAGGGAAGACTTTCTGCGAGGAAGGGATTCTGCTAAGATCTTTACACCTGGAATAAGAATAGATAAAAGACTTTTATTACTTAAGTACACAGCATAGCTTATATTTAAGTTTTACAGAAAAGAAATGCTGTCCAACAAACAAGTGAACAAAAATTGACTTCATACCTGAAAACTCCAGCTGCATAAAAGCAGTCTCTTCAGTATGCCCCACCTTCTTCTTCTTATGCAGCAGAGTGAAAGAGCCACCTTGCAACTGCAGATTGAATTTAGCAAAAACATGATCTCTCTTTGTAAAGGTATTCATGCTGGAAGCATCTGCAGCAGGATCAAAAAATTCATCTCCACCTAATTAGAAAAAAGCAACAAAGCAAAACAATGAAGAGGGTCAATTTCTGGAAGGATGCTGAAGAGCAAGAAAGATTTTCTTAAAGAAAGACTTTAGCAGCTCTAGGGGGAGAAAACAGAAACAAAAAAAACCTCACACTCATTATTCTGCCAACTCTTCTATTTCAGTTAAAGTAGGTTAAACATAAATTTACAAAGACTACAGTAACCCAGTCACAGCAGAGCACATAACATCCATCCACCTGAAAAAAAGTCCCAAAGCTCTTTCTTTAAAGTATCTGTAATACCAGATATAACTGTACTCCATATTTTTATTTATTATTACTTATTCTTTCCCATACCTAGTATGTCTTCTGGATTCCACTGCTCCTTTGTGTCTGGCAGCAGCCCTTCAAATGGTTCACCTTCATATGTTTGCTGAGTGTCCCCATACCAGCCTCCCCAGCCAGGAAACCACGACTGGAGATACTGCAGCATCCCAGAGCTACTGCCATGGGCAGGTTCTGCTGTAGGGGAACCTCCAGGGTAATAAGGCAATGGCTCTTTAACACTCTGTTTGAACATTAAAGACAAACACATCACTACTGATCAGTGAAAGACCATCACCATTGCACAAAATAATAATAAATAATAAAAACATAATTCCATCTACTCAGCACTCTTCTGTATGCCAGCAGTGATAGTTTCAATCAGAAGTATTAAGAGAGCAGTGGTAAAGAAATAAACAGTTAATTACTGCATATTCATATATAAAGCCATATAGACTTATTTAAATTTTAAAATAGAAACACTAAACCAAGTAAGCCATTTAATAACATAAAACACAGCTCTACATTTTAGTAACTTTATCTTGAAAGAGACAGGACATTGTAAAATATGAACCTAGTTTCTGTGAAAGTGCAAAGTGTGCCCAGAAAGTCATTTACATGATGCCTGCCTCTGTCATGTATTTATTCTGGGAAAAGTCTTATTATAAGCCTTTATTTCCACACTGTTTTAAAGCTGACAAGTACATGACCTAGCAATTGTTGCAAGGATCATATTAAAGATTATCATATAACCAAGCAAAAGATTTCACTGTGCAAGTGGAGCAACAGTTAAAACTGGAGGAATTTATTGCAGTCTTAGCATTAAGATCACACTTCTAAATCAGAACAGATGCCAACACCCTCCAGCAGAACAGGACTCATTACCTCAAAAGAATTCACCTAAAGGTTCCAAATATTACCCTACATACAGAATGCTGCTCACCTCAGCTAGGTCATGAAATTTATCATGAACTATCTCATACAGTATCTTCAACTCCTCATAAGTTTGCTCATCCTCAATACGATGCATTTCTGCCTGAAAAGAGAGAAAAGGTAAAGCAACTGCACTAAAAGAATAGAGCATCTCCTTCACAAACATGTCAGATACCTCTGCATGAGCATTCTCTGAGAGTTAATGCTATTTTTGGTAAAAACCAGGCACAGCTCAAAAAAGAGACAGCTTTTTGCTCAGCAAAACAAAACCACAAGAATCCTGCTGCACACACACCTCCCACAAGCCCAGGTTTCAAGCATTAATATCTCAGCTATGGTCAAAAGACAATCTGTTCAGTGAAAATGGCCTGTGCTAAAACTTAACTGGAACAGATTTTAAAGTGGAGAAGACAAAACAAATGAAATGCAAGGAAACTCAAAATACCTGCTCTGCAGCAGACAGTGGTTCTCCCTTCAATTTGCTGTAATACAAGTCAGTGTAAGACACTGCATCTCGGGCCCGATGCAATGCAAACTCCCAGGAAGAGCGTTCTCTCTGCTCCCTGATCTCCGAAATATTAGCATTCAAAGCAAAGATCCACCATTCTCGACAGCTGAAACATTTAAAAATTACTGTATTATCATCATGTCCAAAAAATCCAAACACACTACAAAATGGCTAAAGGTCCATTAGAGGCTGAGTGAGAAAACAGAGGGCAACTGGTTAGAAAAAGCACTGTGTGCACAGGGGTAGAACCTTCAACTTAATTTCAGTCCTTGGGAGTTGTGACAGAAGGATTTAAAGCTTCTGGTAAGAATAATTCTATTTTAAGTTTTAATTACATCTGAATACTTCCAACTGATTTATGAGATAGGGGAAGAAAACATGAAAACTGCAATTCTACTATATGATTATTATCTTTTTATATTTGTCTTCATTCTAGTTTCCTGTATATCTTTTAATAACAGATGAATACCACCACATCTGTAGTTGTACTTACTTCTCAGCTACTGTGACTTTTGGTCTCCACTTCCTGAATTTAAGCTGTCGTTCCTTCCTTGCCAGTTCCTTCAGAAACCCCATGATCTGCTGGTACTGTGTCTTTTAGTAAAACAAGAGACAAATCAATTAGGCAATGTTTGGAGTGCTTTCCAAAACCTCATTTGCCTTGCTCTGTTTCAGACAGAGAGAGTTTAATTAAGATGTCAAGGCTGGTATTTACCTGTGACAGCTTCAAGGGTATAGTCTCAAGCTGAATGTCACACTCAAGCCGAGGAGTCTGGCGTGACCTTAAAGGCTCCTTAGAACAATTTCTCTTAAGAAGAGCAGAAGTGCAAACAGGTTCCATGATATAATTATGATCACGGCTTTCCATACTTCTATCCATTGCTTCCTGGGGATTAAAAGCAGATTTATCTATAAAAATGAGTGTACCAGGATTCATTGATTTCATTTATCAGAATACTTTGTTAGCATCCCAGCCCATTAAAAAAAAACTCTTGTATGTTATTTTTTTCTCAAAGATAAAACACAGTATTTCGTGGCACAGTCTTTGAGGGTTGCACATGTATCCCCATCATTGTAACATGAAATTATAATCTGCTGTTACTCTTAAAAGCACCAGATCAAATAAATTCTAAGCCAGTATGGTTTGCAAAATGGGAAGGAGATTAATAACAACAAACTCTCTCATACCTGTAGCTGACCTGGAGGCAGGTCACCCAGTAAAGTGCAGTTAGTATCCCAATAAACACTGAAGTCAGCAACATCCAGCTGTTTTTTCCTCATCTTCTTTTCCACCTGGAGAAGAAAGAATTGGAATAAAGTCAAGATCACACAACACGTAGTTCTCAGTTTGACATGCTCAACAAACCACATAAAATGCCCAGAATCAATTTATTATATTAACCACCTTATTAAAATCTAGGTTTTGCTAACTGTTTACTAGCATACATAAAATACAACATCTTCACTAATAGAAATTATACTTACTGGTTCAAATACTGCATTTTGCATTGAAACATTCTTGATGCACACACCAAATGCAAAAGGCTGTGAAGGATTTGTGACACCATCCTCAAACCTCACGTGGACATCTTGAATTTTTAACTAAGAGGGGAAAAAAAGCCATTACTACAGACAACTACTTCCACCACTAGAGTGCACAGCAGTAATTACTCATAATACTTCAGCAATTTAATGCTTAATTTCTGTATTCCTCCAGTGTGAAGCACTGTGGCAACATGTAATTCTTAATAAGTGGAAAAGCTCTACAATGTAGATGCTTACCTCAATGTTTTCTACAATTCTTGTGACTACAGATGCTGTAACTGAGTACCAATAAGATTCCCCCTTCTGTTGACATTCTTTCTGAAAGAGAAAACAAGAAAAAGCATTAATCATCACTGTAAGCACTGGTCAGACAACAATATAGATTGTTATAAGGAAAATACAATGAGCAGGAAATCTCCAAGTCACAGGACATGATGGGGTGGGGCAGTAATTGCACTGTTAGCAGGTATGAATCAAATTCTAGCTTAGTTCCCTCTGCATCTGCTCTCCTGCTTGTCAGGAAACTTAAATATCATCCATCTCCATAGTGGCTGTGTCACCATGAAGACAAGTGTGACTCACTTTCCATTTTTCTTCAAGTGCTAGAAGAAGAGCTTTTTTGTATTCTCTTTCTTGCAGCTTCTCCCTTTCCTCATCGAAATCTTCTTTTTTTTCGGGGGCGCCAATTAAGTGGAGTTTTGAAACAGATATCACCCATGGATCCACATGTGGGCGATAAAAAGGTATCTGTAGTGTTATTTTGCCAATGAAACCTAGGTAGGCAAAAGAAAGATGTAATCAGATTGCAGTGAAAATGTACTCTGGCATCCTTAAACCTGAATGAAAATGGTATAAGAAAGTAACAAGATAAAATAGAACTGCATTAACTGAAACCAAGTTATCTCATTTGTTCAAGCTTCTGACTCACAGGGAAAGGTTCTACTAAAATATGAGATACTTCCTGTTTACCCTCCACACACAAACAAAATACAAACCTGCCTTTACTTCAAATGGTAATTCCAGTTCCTTCAAGGCATCTTTCTTCAGTGGTAAGTTTTCCAATTCAACAGCACCTAGAGAAAAAGACAAGACTGTTTAACAAAATTATGTTTAAACTTGAACACTGCCTAAAGTGACCAGCACTGTGTTTTCAAGAAAAAAACCAACTCTAATAGGATTTTATTTTCATTATAGAAAACACCACCAAGCCTCACCTTTCAGAAGAGCAACTGAAAGCTGGTCTGTGTTCAGGTTATTGACATATTTGCCCAAATAGGTGTTGAGGACCCAGGCTACCAATCCTTCCAACATGACTGTCCTAGATGAGGGCAACTAACGTATTTCTGTCATTTTCTAGATTTCTGTTCCATAATTTGTCTCGCTCTGAAAGAAAAAAGCGTGAAGAAAATGACTGTCTGAAATAGCAATATGTCAGCTGTACTGAGAGCGTCATCTAAAAAGCACTAAAAATGCTAAGCTTAATTTCTACCTTAAAAATATGGTTTATGTTATTCCCTTTAAGTCTCAAATCAAATTTCATGTAGAGTTTCAATGATCTGATGATTCCTATTCATAAATTAAGATGATCTTGCCATCCTTTCTCTAATAAAAATACCACAATCTGTTGCCATAATCTAAAAAGACAACCAACAATCTTCTTCCAGAAATGGTAACATTAAAATTCCCCATTTCTGTGAAGACATTTTGGACTGGCTTCCTCAGCTTCTGCTGCCAGTATTGAAGGCACCACCATTCTGTTTTTGGAAGCCTGGTCTAAAATAACAGCCCAGAACCTGTGTTTTTTTGTAGGATCTTATGTGATATCTGCAAAGCAACTCACCCTTCTTTTGGGAAGGGCGTGAGGAGTAATCAGATCCAAGTCTCATAAATAGATCACCAACAGTTACTCCAACAGGTTTTCAAAGCTACAGCACAGATTGCTGCATCAAGAAGCAGGAGAAAAGCACCATTGGTCATCCACATAAGTATTTCCTTTTGTGCTCTTCTCCAGCCATTTCTTTTTCAACTTATGTGGCAATCAGACCACTAAAAACCCTGAGTACCTGTTCAAGTTTTTAACCAGTAAATTGCAAAACTGCTATTAACTTCTGCAAGGGCAGGATCAAGCATGTTATTACAGTAAGGAATGAAGCATTAGAGTGCAGTAAATACATAACTCCTGTGCTCTGAAAAGTCTCCCAACCCTACAGTAAAACTTCACTGTCATGCAGAACATTACACATCCAAATAAAGCTTCACATTGTCTTCACATTAAACCCCATTAATATTTTTATCTTTGTAGAATTCCTCAACATTTTTCAAAACCAGGATTATTATTCCACATAACAAAGACGAGCACTTGTACAGGTGAGGCCACCTGCCTTATACCATAGGGTTTTACTCTAATAAAACTCAGAAGAAAGATGAAGTTCAACCACAAGCAAATACAACAGCACTTATTATGTTGCCCTTGAAAAAAAAAAAAAAACGTAAATAATACAATAACCTACAAGTGTTAGCAGGCAAATCAGGGAAAACAACTTGAAGAAACCAGGTCAGCATCCCAGTGACTGAAAAGCTCCAGTGCATGAACAATTCCACACCTTAAGAATTGTAAATAATCACCACTTTAAGCTAAACTCGTGGAACATAGCTACTTGGGAATACTTCTAAGGCTTCATGGCTTTTACATTTGTAAAGACAGAAAGCCAAACCAACCCCGTATTTTCTAGGCCAGCGCTCTTTTTTCCCCCCCCCCCCCCGAACTTTCCCAGCGAAAATGGAACAGCGAGGGCTTATCGGGATGGGAATCAAAGTACAAACCAGGACCTGACTCAAAGCTGACACACTTTTTTTTGTGGAGATACACGCAATTTTGCCAAGAGGGAGGACGGGGCAGGGCCCGAGCAGGGAGGGACGGAGCGCGGAGGGGAAGGGGGGACATTTTCCTCAGCCGCCGCTCCCTCACAAAAAGGGCGGGAAGGGCTCTGGGGGTCTCTCCCCTCTCTCGCCCTCTCCACACACACCGGGAGCAGGTGACGGGCAGGAGAGGGGAGGTGACAGGCAGGAGAGGTGACCCGGCGGCAGGCAGCGACTGTCGGGGTCGGAAGTGAAAGGTCACCTTGCCCGGAGGGAGCCCTGAAGAAGCCACGGGGGAAGCCGGCGGGGAACGGCCTGCGCCGGGCGGGGAGGGCACTGAGGGGCCACCCTGAGGCCCGGCCGCAGGGAGAAGCACCGCGCTGAGGGTCTCTCCCTTCTCGTCACCTCGGGGCGAGGTGACAGCGAGCTACGCAGCCGCCCCTCGCCCCCTCTCCCTCCTCCCCGAAGCCGGGACAGCGGGGCGGAGCCCCGAGAGAGGGGCGTGAGGCAGGGAGGGGCCCCTCGGGGCCGGGCCCACGCCATGCAGCCGGGCTCCGCTGGGAGCGCGGGGTGAAGCTGGAGGAAAAAAAACCCTCCAGGACAGCGGGCTGCTTTCCCAAAACCCGTCCCCACCGGTACTCACCCGCGCTCCCGGTGGCTGCCACCTCCTGCTCCGTAGTGCGTGTGCTCCGGCGGGCCGCTCCACTATCGATTGCCGAGCCTGCCGGCGGGGGGACGCCTGGGTAGGGGAGCGCCGAGCAGTCGATGCGGCCCAGACTCCGCCCCCGGCGGCTGAGGGGCGGGACCCTCAGAAACTATTAAAAAAATTACTCTGAAAGCAGAAATTTAACCTATAGAATGAAAGAACCCCTTCTAAAATAAAAATCAAACCTATTTAAGGGAGAGGCCAGGTAACTGAGCAGCCTGATCTAGTGGGAGGTGTCCCTGCCCATGGCGGGGGGGTTGGAACTCGATGATCTTTAAAGTCCCTTCCAACCCAAACTATTTTATGATTCTATAATTATAAGAATACAAAGGTTTTTATTAAATTTTACAAAAGAAAGCCTTTCCTTCTTTAGCAGAAAAGTTGGATTTCCCCTCTGGTGTGCATAATAAATAAATCACTATAATGAGATCTTCAACTTTTTAATCTTTAAAAAAAACCCTCTCTTTCCAAACCCACTGCTGCTTCAACACAGTCTGTACAAGAGGTTCAAAGTGCTCTGTAAAATGAGGTGATTTTCCTGCCTAAATCCTTCAGTTTTGTAATAGTTTCAATTTGCAAAAGTCTTTTCTGAACCCTTCCAGGGCTGGGGCAGCTACAGCTTCTCTGAGCAACCTCTTCCAGTGTTTCACCATCCTCAGAGTAAAGAATCTCTTCCTAATATCTCATCTAAATCCTTCAGTGACAAGTTTAACACCATCCTGTACAAGATTTCTACATAGTACAATTAGATCTGTCAGTTCTCACTTCCACAAGTGACATTAGCAAACCTCAGGGCTTTATTAAAGTTTAAAATACAGCTACAGAAGAGATGCAGATCTTAAAAATAAAAATTTTTAACTTGTTTGGCACAAAAAGACGTGGCTACTGTATGGCTTCACTCAAATGTAACTCAGGCATCAAGTATTGGATGTTCTGACTGAATACAGGCACCACAATTGTGTTAAGTCATAAATAATTGTAAAATAAGAGTCGTGGGAAATGGGTTCCTAAAAATTGACTTCCAAAATCAAAAGATTCCCATTTGATTCAAGGAGAAGCTCTACTCATTTTCTGTAAGAGGTGCTTGGAAGCTTAAAGAAGTGGAAGAGAACAGGATTTTCTGGTTCTGAGGTTTGAGTCAATTTGAGTCCTTTTCCTGAGGTTCATGGGTGTGAAATGTCTGACACCCAGGCTTGGGACTGGAAGAATTGAGATGAAATTTCAGGGAGAAATCCTTTGCTGGGAGAGGGGTGAGCCCTTGAAGCCAAGGTTGCCCCGAGAAGCTGTGGCTGCCCCATCCCTGGAAGGCTTCAAGGACAGGTTGGATAGGGCTTGGGACAACCTGTGCTGGTGGAAGGTGTCCCTACAAAGAGTAGGGTGGGACTGAATGGGCTTTAAGGTCCCTTCCAATCCCACCCATGTGTAAAATATCCCTTTATTCCTATTTCTGCCCCAATAGCCTCAAAATATGAACTTACCCACTGCAACATGTTCACTTGTGCCTTGCACATGCTGTTAGGATGGTAGGGAGAGGCTTTAACCTAAATTCAGACCTGCTCTGCTCTTGTGAAAAAATCCAGCCTACTGAGAGCTTCATAAATTCTCAACAACTCTCTAGGAAAACCACTTCTTCTGCAACTGATAAATGTGTTGAAATGTTCAACATCTACATAACAGACAAGAAAAACGTGGCTTTGGCTTAAAACCCACACAATTTTTAATTCAGAGATGACCAGCGTCAAACTAAGCAATTATAAGAGATCTAGCAGGTTGAAATGCATGATTTATCTAGATTAAAAAATAGTAATTTATATACAGAGATGAAAAATACAAATAGCTGCCATTGCAGAACATCCTTTAACAATCCCAGGCAGGTGGCCATGGTTATTCACAGTTTGTGGAAAGACAAATTGGTGTTCTCTAAAATTAAATAGAAGTTTCTGCATTTTTCTAGAGGGAAAGATAAGGAAAACAAGGAATTACCCTGACAGGGAGTGATGAAAGGGGGATTGGTACTTGTCCTATTTGTTCCAGAATTGGAAGAAAGATCATTTTATGGGTTTGCTAAAAGTTTACAGTTACTAAAGTTATGGTTGTTAAAAAGGAAGGAAAGAGCAGGGCACAAGAAAACTAGCAAAATATTCAACAAAATTGGAAGTACTGGTAATACTGGGATAAAAACAACATGTGAAACACAGCTGAGTCTTGGCCTGAACTCAGAATTCAGGCCAGAAGTTTCATAATAGAAGTAATCAGATAAAAGTTTTCAATCCATTCCTTCATGCACAGAAAGCAAGGTGTGAACCTTGAGTTGGCCTCCTGATGTCCCCTGAATTTTGTAGCTTTGATTCAGATTAGCTTCCAGCTCAAAACTGGAGGATTCAGGAGGAAAGGCAAATATCAGAGGTCAGCTATGATGGCCAAGGATTTGGATGATCCTCTCGTTTGTTAGATGAATAAGGTCTGGCACTCCTTGTCCAAATCATTCCAGTGTTCTTCATGAGTTTTCAGCTCATCTGAGGTGCTGTGTCTTTACCTCCCTTTTCAGAGATTCAGGCTTAGTGTCACACTGGATGTTTCTGCAGCTTCACCCCACCAGTGGGGCCATCACTTTTCAGTGGCAGTGGTTGGGTGATGGAATTCCTTTCCCTCCTCTTCCACAGGAACCATCACCACATCATTCCCTGGAAAAGACTCTGTTTCCTGCTCTGGATAGTGCACTGCCAGTTCCTCTTCTGTATTTTCCTGGGCTTCACCACTGCTTTCACACCCTCTAACTGCACAATTCTTGCCACCAAGTGCTTCTGGAACATACCCCACAATAACAGTGTCCACGTTGGTGATGTATATTTTTTCTGAGGAAGAAAAAAAGGGTAGTGCTGCTTGTTAAAAGCTTTGGACTTTCTGCAGCTCACTAATAACCCCAGAAATTACATTATGGTTACAAAACTAAAAAGGTAAAAGGAAAAAGAAAAAAGAAAGACTCACCAATTCGATTATTGGTGTGGTCTCTGACTCGAGAGTCAGTGGTGCAATCTGGGGCATTCCCATTGCTCTGGGTGACGTCACACAGACTCAGATCAGGACTATTTGATTTTTCTGTACTGGAGACCAAGTTATTGTTGGTTTCCAAAGGGGGGGTCCTGTCAATTAACTCCTCTTCCTCTGGCCCACTGTCAGCAGTCAGGATGATCTGCTGATGCAAAGGGGAGAGAAAATGGAGTAACCCAGCTGCTTTCTGGGGGGGCTGAAGCTCAGGAGTATTTCTCAGCAAGGAGTAACAACAGAATGCAACATGAATTTTTCCTGAGACCTTTTCCCTGAGACCAAACCAAACCCTCTCTTCACAAGCAAGACTGGCAGCATGAGATAAAACCATAACCCAGGTAGCCCAGGATAGGAAAGCAGCTCCTATAATGCCCTGGTGTAATACATTACAGAGGAAAATCCAAACAAAAAGACTGAATTTTTTTAACATGACATTCAAAAATCTCATTATTTACATTGGAATGGAAAGAGAGCAGTTTTGCAATGCTGTTCACACTTACTGCACATTTGTTCACCGGATCAGAACCTGCAATGGGAAGAGAAAACATTACCAGAAGAATATTACAAGAGGGTTAATATTTGCTCTGAAATATCAACCAACAAACACTCCCACAACACTTCAGGTGTAATTTAGTGTTAGAGTCTGCTGAGAGAAGAAACTATTTGTTATCCTCTTCCCCACCCAGCCTGCAGCATTAGTTTATATCTTCAATCCTTCTCTCGTGTTCTCTCCAACATGCTGCATGAACACTTCACCTGGAGCCCTTATTCCATCTCCACCAGGCAGCAGTGAATATTCTCTTCCCCAGTGACCTCCACAGAATTTTGGGAGATTTGAGCTGCCAGCTGGCTTATAACCAAACATCATACTGTGAATTACATCTTTGAAAACTCACGTTTTCCTCTGAAGATGAGAATCTGCTTCTTGCAAACCTTCCTTTTCCAAAATAACACCATGCCCACAAGCAGCACCACCATGGAGAGAACCACTGCCCACAGAACCAGACCTGAAGCACAGAAAGGGAGCACAAGAAAGGCTGAGAAGAGGCAGAGGGACAACTATTAATACATCTGTGTTTGGACATAGAACCATGAACAACAAGACATAGGGGATTTGCAGGAAGCACCAACAGAAAAAGAATGTATTTGGCAAAGATATATCCAATTAAACACATTAGACAGAAAAAATACTTTATCTTTGTCACCTCCTATTGTCATCTCCCCCTTGGCTGAGGTGGGAAAAGGATCAGCTATGGCTTTATCCTCAGTAGTTGAACTGGGGGTTTCAGTTGTTGTGGTGCTTAAGAGGACACCAGCAAAGGTCATCTGCTTCTCCTCCGACCTCCTTAGGTCAGAGTTCTCTGCTTTGTCACCAAATCTCATGGTCAAGTTGCTTGGGATGAGGTAGATGGGCAGTTGGTCCAGGCAAACCTGATCATGTGTGGCATTTCCTCTGGTTAGCACTACCTTGTTTAACCCAGTACAACTAAGGAAGAAAAGAAAACAGAGTATCAGTGACAGAGAAAGCTGCCAGGATGAAAGACAGGAGTATTTTCCATGTGCCAAACATCCCTTTTTCTTGCACTACCTCCATTTACTGCTTTCAGTGAAAAAGGCATTAACCTTGTCCTCACTCCTGTGGCATTAATTGAGGCAAACCTGATTCTCATAAGCAAGCACAATTCCACAGAACTCAGTAAACTAAAACTGGAGGGAGAGGGATTCCTCCCTTCCTTCCTCCAGTACTGAGCTACAAGAGGTACAAAGAAATCTTGTCTCTAAGACAAACCTGTGTGCTTTGCACTAGAAGTCACAGGTGTCCCTTTCTGCCCTTTATTAACTTTAATTAATTAGTCAGTCACTTTAAAGAACTACAGACTTACTTCGTGTGGGGCTTGCAGATGTCAGTGCTGGAGTTTTGATCAGAGAAGGTCCCAGCAGGGCACTTTTCACAAGAAACATCAGTTGTGGCAGTGCCTGAGTGAAAATAATGACCGAGGAGGACTCAGCAACCAAATGTACCAGCTCTGTGGCCAAAACCAGAAAGGGCAGGTGGAAATTCCTACCTCTGAGTTTGACTCCAAAGCCAGGCTTGCAGACAGTGTGCTGCTGGCATCTCGTGCAGGTGTTGTGCAAACGGGTGAGGCAGAAGAGACCTGGGCGACACTCACACACACGGCCGGAATTGAAGGAGCAGGGCTCCTTCTCCACAAGGTCAGCGTCTGTGGGCAAGAAATATGTGAGATGAAAGGATCACACTGCAAGGAAAACACAAAGGAGGGGCCCAAAGCTGAGCAGCAGCAGCAGCTCAAAGGTTCAGGAAGCAGAACAGGCTGCTGATACCCTTCGTGATGGCAACTTAGGTCATGAGTAATTAGAGAAATATGTAGATAATGGCTTGGGAGAGGATTTTTAGGTACTGTCTGGTCACACAGGAAGCAAATCTGATTATGTGCAAGGCAGCATCATGCTCTCAAAATCAGTAACCAAAGGTGGGTAATTTTGCTGATGGAAATTCTAAATTAAAATTCATATGCATAAATAAATATATAGAGGAAATATAACTGTGAGGCATGTGTAAGGGAAAGCAAACCTTTTGCACATGACACACAAGCAGCACATTGTGGCGTTGGGGATGCTTCCACATATTGTTCAGGTCCACATCTCATGCAGTCCTCATGAGGGTTCCTAGGACATGCCTTCGTTTTCACATGGCCTGGAGAAAGGAAAACAAAAGATGGAGGACACCCATTCAGAATCATAGAAGAAAATCACCCTCAAGTGTGTTACCAGGGGTAAGGAACTCAGGTGTGTACCCATTCACTCCTGAAGAGTGGCTGTTAGATGTTTTGAAGGTGAAGAAGCTTTTCTTGGGACTCAGAGTCAGATCACTGCCCCTTTTTTTAGTTTCATGGGACCTTGGTCATGTTTACTGTAGGATAAAGCTCTGAATGATTCTAGTGGCATGGCCAGGATGTCCCAGTGGGAACCCCAGCCTGCAAATACTGGCAATCAAGTGCTAAACCCTTCTTTATAGCACAAATAAATGTCAAAAATTTCCTTCATAAAAAAATAACAAACTGTTCTACAAGAAGAGATCGATAATGGTGAAGTACCATAAAATACCCCACCCTCTGAGGGGGTTTTTGGCCAACAGGGGGAGTTTCAGACATTTCTAGAACTTGTCTCACAGAGGTGTTTCCTTCTTCTGACCTCCTGAGCCTCTGAGTCACAAATAGCTTCCAGCAGAAGGGACAAAATGCAATTCTGCAGATACACACTGCTCAAACCATCTGCACGAGAAAGGCTCCATATTAATTTGACTCAATTATAAACACACTGACCTGAGGGACACTGGTAACAGCAACTTCGGGAAGATTCATCGTAGAACCAATTCTGACTTGTGTCACAGGAAAGAGATGGCTTTGATGATGTCTAGAAATTGAAAGAGACAAAAGACACAAAGTCATTGAAACATAGGAATGAAACCATACAACAGGTTGGGCTAGAAGGGACTTTAAAGCCCACTCTCTGTCCTGGGCAGGACCTCCCACCAGCCCAGGTTGCTCCAAGCCCCATCCAACCTGGCCTTGAACCCCTCCAGGGCTGGAGCAGCCACAGCTTCTCTGAGCAACCTCTTCCAGTTGTTTCAGTATCCTCAGAGTAAAGAATTTCTTCCTAATATCTCATCTAAATCCTCTCTTCCAGTTTAAAGCCATCCCCCCTCATCCTATGGCTTCCCTCTCTGCTCCAGAGTCCCTCCCCAGATTTCCTAGAGCCCCTTTAGGGACTGGAAGGGGCTGTAAGGTCTCCCCAAAGCCTTCTATATTAGCTTAGAAAATGAGACTCGGCTATGAACTGTATCAAAAACATTACAGAATCACAGAATGGTTTGGGTTGGAAGGGATCTTAAAGATCATCTAGTTCCAACTACCCTGCTATAGGCAGGGACACCTCCCACTAGACTAGGCTGCTCAATCCCTTACCCAGCCTGGCCTTAAACACCTCCAGGGGCATTAAGCCAATTTAATTTTTGCATGGCAGGGCCACTAGGCTCTGGGAAATCACAGTGCTAAAAGTTTTCTGACAAGAAAATCTGATTTTTGTATTTGGCATCTCCCTTAATAATCCCCTAAAAACATAGCTATCCGAATTTCATTTTCATTATTTGCCAGAAGGTACCAAAGGCAACTTTTTTTGTTAAGACTCAGCCAGCAGATTCCCCACAGATTTTCCCACATGATACTGGTAAATTTAGTATTACAGACCTAAATCTCACTTTCTGCAGCTCAGTTTCCCATTGGTCTTTGAAAAACACCACCTGTTATCTCCTGCTGCCCTGGTATACACTGCCTCACTCATTTCACATCTAGATCCTCTTGTTTAACACACTCTTTACTCCAGGACCAGAAGTTATTTAATTTGACTCAGGTTACATCAGAAAAGGGAAACTCTCAGACAAGGAAATTTACAGAAGGACAAGAAATAGAAACGCGGTGAAACCATTGAATTTCATCAAGCTCCATCAATAGAAGTGAGAAACCCTGCCTGACACATTTCTGCACTAACCACTGGGCCACACAGCTTCCCTACAAAGCACTTTTTCTAGCTGACTGTAGAGAGGAAATAGCAGAGATCTGCTTGCTCAGCCTGACTCAAATCAAGTTTACAAACAGGCACCCTCTACTTCTTTTCATTTTTGAAGAGGAAGCCCTAGGTATAGGAAAAGGAAGTGGAATCTCCTTGCCTCTGCTTGAGAAGCACCTTGGGTTAGCCAGACAGCCTGCCACCACACTACAGAGCAGGAAATGACACTGGGAGAGCATTCAGGAGAGAAAGGGTCATTCTAGAGTCATTCCAGTGACATCAGATGGATTAATTAGGTTGCTGATGAAAGGTTTATGAACCTACTTCATCAATTGAGTTGAAGAAAGGAGGTTGAAGGCAGGAAAAGGCCTCAAAGCTTTTTCATGTTCAAGTCTTTGTCTTAATGGGTCCAACCTCTGTTCCAGTTGTGTGGGGTTTTTGTGGTGGTAGCACCAAGGAGCCCCAGATAAAATCTGTAAGACTGACTTTCCACTCCTACTGGCTCTTTGAGATTTTCCTGCTTTTACCACATCTTGTCCAAACTGTCACCTGTGGAGCTGTAAGCACTTATCCCACCAACACTAGCAGCTAAATTTCTAATGGGAGGACAGCTGCTACCACCATAAGTCCAACCAGCAGAACTTAAGAGTTGACATTCTCTCTAGCTTTTCCAGTGAAAAACAAAACCATTTTTCCACTCAAAAACCTGGGCATGCAGTGCAAGGACACCACATGCTGCTTGTAGCCAAAACGGGCAGAGGAAAAGCTAGTTCTAATGGGGTTGGAACTCAATGATCTTTAAGGTCCCTTCCAACCCAAACTATTCTATGATTCCACAAAGGAATCTGGTGACAGCACAGAATTTTCCTATTTAGAGGATGGAAATTCTGTGAAAAATTCCCACCAGGAACAGCAGCATTGATCTCTGCAGCACGTGAAGGAAGACCACAGAAGTACTGGTGGCAGGGTCAAGGGATGCAGCTTTTCCAGCTGAAACAATGGTGGTGGTGAAGCTGGTGCTGAATTCAGTGGGCTACTCTGCAATTCAGTCAGGACAAGGTTTGACTCATTTATGTATGGTCTTTTGAGCTCAGAGAGAAAAGGTGATGGTGAGGCAGAGTAAGAAATCAGCTTGCTACAAATGAGCTGTAAGTCAGGAAGAAAGCATGTTACGGTAAAAAAATCTCTTCTACCAGCACTGGCTATTCTAGAACTGACTAATACTGTAGCAAAACAGTTGACTCCTTCTCAAGCTTCTATTCAAATTTTGACATAGAGGCTGATAATGTAAGATTTCAAGTAGCCAAGCTTCATCTGCTTGAAAGTAAAGATATTATTATTAGCAAATGAGTTAACTGAGTATTAACACAAATAAAACTCAACCAGTGGACTCAAGTGAGGAGGAATTTGGTTTAAAATATATCCACTAAGGTGTGACTTGCTCACATTAAACAGGATCACTTGTGCTCCAGTAGCAGCAAAAGCAAAGGTTGCTGTGATAGAGGCAATACAGGAAGAGAGTGAAAAGCCAGTGTTTATCCCAGCAAGATCTACACATTTATTCCAGGTAACTGACAGTTTTGCAGTGAGTCTCAATGTTGACAATGAGAAAAGGAGATTTTCTCCCTGACCCTTTTCACTTTGTGGATAACACACCAAAAGTGACGTCAAATACCAAAAATACCATCTTTCTTCTATGGCCTTTCTCCAAAAGGTGTCTGCATTATTAGACCCAGTGAGCTTATCTGGATGCCTTTTCAAGAATTCCTCAGATGGGAGACTACAAATTTCAATTCTATAGAAGAAAGTGATCCTTCTGTATTCTAGGAAGGAGACAGGACAGATAACTGGAGCAAAACAGAGCAAACCTGCAGTGTGGGAGGGGAATAAACAACTGAAGACACCAGGGTAAACTCCTACTCTTACCAAAAGAGCCAGGAGGATCTTTTTCAAATGTCTGTGGAGAGGATGCAGGACTTGGAGTCAGTTTCTTGTGAAAAAAAAAAATCTCCTGGCAGCCCAAGTGATGTGCTGTGTCATAAATTCACAGCATACAGACTGATACCTTAGGCCAGTGCGTGCCCATATTTCCACTGCAAGAGAGAATATGAATTTTCCTACAAAATACTCACCTCCACCACTTCACCTGTGCAAAAAGCCTCTCCCACTAACCTTTTATTTTTATGTTTGTGGTGTCTGTGCATAAATGTCAGCCCAGGAAAATACCTGGCCAGGTGCTGAGGGCTCATTGCCATGTGATCCACTGTGGTGGGGGGGGAAGCAAACCCACAAGAGATAATACAATCTGAGCAGGGAACTAATTTGCATCTACAGCATCAGCAAATGGTGGGCTGTGTCTATTTTAAGTCAATTTGATGCAGAAATAAGAGCTCTTTCATAAGGAAGTCAGTGCCAGAGCGGTGGGAGGTTGTAAAAAGGAAGGTTATTTCATTGTTCTGATTGTCTTTACACCTTCCAATTTGCCAGCCCTGGCTCACATCTGCAAGAAATGTGCCTGTTGCAGAAAACCCAGACATCCAGGCTAAATAAAAACCTCTCATTCAAACAAATGAAGACTGCTGTCCCTTGGGCCATCAAATCTTTCCTTGTTCCCTCACTATGATGCGCCTGGAGGAGCAGTACTAACAAGAAAAGATGCAGATCATAGCTCATATCCTCTGCCTGCAAAGGCAAACTTTCCTGGCAGTTGTTTTATACTTTTATCACTCTGTGTATCCCAAAGCCTGCTTCTGTGGACACCCACCAGCCAGCCCTGCAGCCCAGTGTGCCCCCAAACCTCTCCAAGCTTCCTGCAGGATCCTGTTGCCACCTTGCCTTACCTGTGGGGCTGTCTGGATGTCCTGGAGAAGTAGCAGGAGCCACAGTCCTAGTGCCAGGCTGCAGGCAGCCATCTGAAGTGGTGCTAAATCTCCCTAGCTCTCAGCATTGCAGGTTGCACCTCCTGGAGTCCGAGGTCTTCCCAGGGTCCTGCTCTGTATCTGTTCATTCAGTGCAGAGACATCCCAGCTGTTTAAGAGAAGTAGGAGACAGGCATTGAGACTCAATCAAGCTCAGAAAACCATTTAGAAGGAGGAAGGGGGGGACCTGCCCAGCAAAAGAAAAATGAAAAAGAAAAAAAAGAACAAAGCAAAACCACGTCAATCACTAGCACCAGAGCAGTGAGGTTTCTGTGAGTCGGTTACACACACCCAGGCTGTCACACGAGGTGCACCCAGGCTGTCTGTGCTGAAACAAGGGCTCCTGAGTCATGTGACTGCCCACAGACTAGCTCTTCACCATCCCAAAGCCTTGGCCAGGCTCGAGTCCAAGCCCTGCCCTGTCCATCCACTACACTCTCAAGAGCTGCAGCTCAGCCTCACCAGGCTTCCCAGTAAGGAGCAGTCATTTTTTTCAGCACAGTCATTTTACTCCTGTTTGGATGAGTGTGTGAAAAACTCACAAGCAACCAAGCTTTAGATATTGCCATTTTAACACCAACATACCTCAGCACATCCTCTTAAAAATCTTTCCCTTCTCCAATCCCACTTGAAACCAATTCCCATTGCTGCCAGTCACCACTTGGGCTGCTCCTCATTGCTTCATTCACTTTCATTTGTTACTTGGAGCAACGTCATTGGCTCTGCTGCTTGGAAAGACACACGTTGGTTTAAGGCATCACAAAGCTTTCTTATCTACCCCATAGGTTTTGTCAGCAGTAAAAGCCAGCCACTTCAAAAAAGGGCAGACTGCCTTGAAAACCTCTGTGCTCAGGAAAACACTGAGAATTTGAATTCTCACACCCATGGTTTTTTTACTTCTCACCCTTATCAGCCAAAAGAAAAAGCACAAGAAGAGCAAAAAGATGAAAAGTGGGATAACTGATTGTTTCATTTAAGACTCATGGCCACCTCACTGCCAGCACAGGGGAGTCCCAAAGAGGAGAGCATGGCACAGGGACTCTGAGCTTTTCTAGTAAAAGCACAGGAACCAACACAAGACAGAGGCAGGAAGGTTTTAGCCACTCTGAGTAACGCTGATGAAGTCAACACATCTGGTTCAAAAATTAAATAATTGAGTACAAAAAATTGTGAATTAATTCATCTCACACATCCAAAGGGAAAGCAGGCTCTCCAGCTCCCATCACACAATGCCATCTAAATCTGTAATAAGATCCATAAAAAGTGCAAAGAAACTGTGTTTAATAGGCACATTCCCACCTTTATGCATCTTTAACTGAATCCATTAATCTCAGACTTCACGTGTTTTGATTTCAAATGCAACAAAAAGGGGTTTTCCAAAAGAAGCCCTATCAGTAACTGGAAGAAGCACCTCTGTTTTATAACAAACCCACGCTACTGATCTCTATGTGTTGTCTGTATTTCCTAGAAAATAATCCTCTATCTTAGTATGGAGAAGAAAAAAAATAAAGCGGAACAAATAGAGGCAAACAAAGAACCCCTAATTCTCCCTTCTTCCATCTGAGGACAATGGTCTCTGAAAAAAAAAAAAAAGAATAGGAAAGCCCCTATAAGCATGCTGCTATTATTATTTATAGTGCTTATTTGATTATACACATCTAGCATTTGAAGCTATTTCTGTTTTAGGTCTTGTAAGTCAATAGTTGTTCAAATGTTCTTGATAACCAGAGCAAAAGAACACAGAGATTCAGCTAAGCCATGAGGGAAACTCTCTCCAACAAGTGCCCAAGACATTCCTGCAGCTTTGCTGAGCTAACAGCAACAGCCTAGAAAAAAAAGCAGTGATAGAACAGTGCAGAAGTAGCATTGCTACATGTGCTCAAGCAAAAGCACCTTGAAGTGGCTGATTTTAATCTTATATTGTACTTCTAGCATGCCTTCTTGTGGTTTTTAGCACATGTTAATACATATCTATATGTATCAGTAAAAAAAAACATTGAGAGAAATGTCATCTCTTAACATTTGTCAAGCAGATAAACAAGATCACCGAGCTTAAAAAGATACACATTAAAATAACATTGTCTAAAATCTGTATTTCAATGTCTGTCAGTGTTACTATTTAGAGCTTAACAGTACACTGATGAAAAATCACCAAACTCACACTGCTTAGCCAGATGAAACACCACCAGGCCCTAAAAGTACCTATGTGAAAAAACCCACCAATTCCTGACTGTGGGAAGCTCAACAGTCACTGTTTTTGCTGAATCTGAGCCAAAACAGCTACTGGAAGAGCTCTCCAGACTGCAGAGAACCTAAATGTTCTGGGGAAGTCTGCTCAGCTGAAAGTCTTGCTTCAGCAGAGAACTACAAAGCTGATTCTATTCATCTTCCTATTACTTCCAACTCAACATATCCTCATCTTAAATAGTACAACATACAACAGTGCTACTTTCTGGCCTTCCAGAGCAGCAAAGTCACTCTTAGTATTAATTATATTTTAAAAATCCAGTTTTCTGGATGTACAAGATACTGGATTCAGCGTTAATATGCCACAATAGGTATGGTATCTGTCCTTTATCCACTTTTTGATTGGGTTAAGCCATTCACAACTTGGATTGAAACAAAATTTTAAGCAGCTAAAAAGGTGTGAGATGGACCATATTAGCTTTATTTTCAATTAGCTTTATTTTCAATTACATTTCTTTTACAGATGCAATTTATATAAAGCTGACATGGGTAATAAAATCTTGTAACTGTGTTTTAGTTACCTCAGTTGATGCTAGCACCTTATATAGAGTAATAAGTGTAGTAATGTAACAAAAAAAAATTATAAAATGTCTTTTTTTCTAGCATTCAAAACTAAAGTGCATTTTGAGTCAGACTGAAAAATGAGAAGAGCTGACAGAGAGCTCAGTGCTCTCAGGAAAGACTTGGCTTCCATGAAAGAAACCAAAACCATATCACAGAATTACTGTGCCCATGGGTCTGGCTGAGAGAGACAGACAAGCTTAGAAGAAAGATCACATCATGTCTGTACTTTCAGTCAGTTCTCACTAGAGCTTCTGGAAGAGTGGTAGATGTACATGTTGCCATTCTCCACAGAGAAAACTCTTGATAAAGATGTTATTATTTGAATATCATTTGTATCATGCCCTTCCTCTCATACCTTGCTAGAAACAGAGAAGCTCAAGGGTGAATTTTCCACCATCCAGGCAGAATTCCACTCCATCATTACAGCTGTAAAGAAAGCACTGGGTAACAAAGACTGGAGAGTTAATATTGTGCAAAGGCTGAGGCATTTTGAAGGCCCTTCATGCTCTTTCTTCACACTAATTAATCATCCTGCACAAATTTATTCATCCCAAGGAAGGGAAAGCTTATGCATCTGCTTAGAAGTAGCTGCAAAAAGAAAAAGTGAGAAAACATGCAAGAGAATTCATACATTCAGCTGTGTGAATTGGCTGCTCAGGAATGTGCACGACTATGAAAAATATGGGAGATCTGGTCAAAGATTTATTTTTATCCACACAAAGTTGTTCCCACACCCCACCCCAAGCCCCTTCACAGGGCAATCAAAGTCAGTGGCTCAGAGTTGCAGGAGTTGGATTTAAATGTGGAGCTGCTCAGTAGTGTCCAGGTCTGTTTTGCTCCCCGAGAAGCCCAACTAAAGCTGAAGGGTGTCAAGCATCAGTTCTAGTTCATCCCAACACTCAGGACACGGAGTTCTGGAATCCAAATGAAGAGGAAAATAATCAAAGAATGTTTAAGTGTCCTCTCCCCCCTTTGCTGAAGCCAGTGGAACAGGCTTTTTTTGCCTGTTGCCCAGCTCCATTTCCTTTCATGTGCCTGTGCACACTACTTCCCACAGCAGCATGGAGAAAGTGGTCCCTTATGGAGATCAAGATAATTTTCCAGGTATTTTTGTTTGCTCAGCCACTGATGGATGATTATAGTCTTTATAGTCTTGCAGTTCCCATCTATGCAATTCACAGCATCTCCAGGGACTTTTAACTGGTTACTCTTACCAGTCAAGGATGCTGAGGTGGCTTCTCCTCCAGTGAAGCTCTCAGATCCAAACTGCTGAGTGTGGGGCTGCTGGAAGGGATGGCACTTCCCCAACCAGCCAGGCAATGCTGTGAAAAAGAGGTAAGAATACTGCATTGGAGAGTTTATCCTTTTAAAATCTATTATTTACAACTAACAGGCCACAATAACTTCTGCACAGGGAAGTTCCAACAGGTAATTAATTCATTCTTTAAGGAGTTCTATAGGATTAATGTGAAGAAAAGGAGCAGATGTGCACAGCTGCCCCCTCTGCAACATTTCACCTGCTAGTTATTTCTAAAACAATCTCCTGATTTGTGAACTCAAGCACTTGGCCTCTCTGAACCTGCCCCAACTGACTCATCCAGCTCCCTAAACCTCAAAACCAGGCTTCTTCCTGCCTCTTCCCTCAAAGTCTTTGGGCCAGATGCAGGTGTGATTAGTAACACAGGCTACCAGTAGCATTGCCTACTGGCTATACACAGGACTGACTCCACAAAATCACTTTGAAATCCACCTCCTTGTCACTACTGGCTCTGCCTGGCCACTCTACACTGTGAATAGCTCAAAGCATCTTGTCTTTTAGATTATGTAACATCACTGGAAAGAAGCACAGGCACTCCCAGGCATGGTTCATCAAGCTGAGAGGTCAGTTCCTGAAGTCAGTCATCTGAATCATGCCCCAGATGTACAGAGCTCCATATGACACTTGAAATCTTTCTCAGCACCTGGGGACACGTCACACAATGCCAGCCACACATGAGGCATGAACTCAGAAGCACACACATGCCTTTTCTTGCCACCTCAGTGACAGAGATCAGAAATTTTAGTGGAAACCCTGCTATAGGGATGAGCCTCATCCTCTTTCCTTCTGGTGCTGTAAAACATCCAGGTTGGGCCATGCCATCAGTATCAACAAGAAGACAGCAACTTACTGAAGGCAGAGCTAGGTTGTCTGATGGTTCAAAGCTCTTCCTGCGATGGGCTTTGTACCTGTGGGCAGGCAGTAGGGTGGATCTGGGGATGGTGACCCTGCAAACACACAAGGGAATAGATGCTTACACCTTCTACAAGTCACAGGCAACTCACACACCTTCCACATACAGAATCCAAGAGTCTAATCCCAAAAGCAAAGCAGTTTGGATTATGGCATTAAGTACATTTAGACTCTAGACCACATTAAGATTAAAAATACATGTCTCAATACATGTCTCATTTAATTCAAATCCATTTCTCCTCATGGGAAACATCAGTAGTGAGTTTTTCAGCAATGCTCTACAGAGCTATTTTGATGCTGTTTTCTCCCTCACTTTCTTTTTCTTCCCTGTTTGTTTCCCTGAGTTTTTCACATTACAAAGGAGCAATTCTTACCTACCTGACACAGGCTGGCTCTTCCAGCGTCTCTGGGGGCCCATGAGCTCGTGGGATGTTACACACAGGGCAGGCAGATTCTGCATTCATGGGGACAGTGAAGAGGCGCTGGTTTAGTCGGTAACAGTAAACACCTGCCAAAGTAACAAAACATGGAATTTTTAACTCGACAGAAGTTTCCTCAACAATGACAATAACACTTAGGAAGAAGCCAATGATGTGATTAGGAAGAAATCTGATCTTACATTTATGGGATCTGGTTATTAAGTCTGATTCTTCTTCAGGAGATAAGTAATCCAGAGCCTGTGGCCTAAAGAAACACACAAACAAAGCAGTCAGAGTCATAGAATCATAGGATAGTTTGGGTTGGAAGGGACCTTAAAGATCATCAAGTTCCACCCCCCCTGCCATAGGCAGGGACACCTCCCACTACATCAGGCTGCTCAGTGCCTTGTCCAGCCTGGTCTTGAACACCTCCAGAGAGGGGGCATCCACAACCTCTCTGGGCAACCTCTTCCAGTGCTTCACCACCCTCACTGGAAAGAATTTCTTTCTTATGCCAAGTCTAAATCTACCCCCCTCCAATTTACATCCATTGTTTCTAGTCCTCCCATCCCATATCATATTAAAAATTCCTTCCCCTGCCTTTCTGTAGGACCCCCTCAGGTACTGAGAAGTTACTATGAGGTCCCCCCTGAGCCTTCTCTTCTCCAGGCTGAACAACCCCAACTCCTTCAGCCTGTCCTCATAGGGCAGTTGCTCCAGCCCTTTGACCATCTTCGTGGCCCTTCTCTGGACCCGCTCCAACAGCTCAATGTCCTTCCTGTGTTGAGAGCTCCAGAACTGGACGCAATACTCCAGGTGGGGTCATGGTTTCATCCCAGACACCAACCAGGACCCTGTCTTGCTTCAGCTCTTCCCCCAAACCCACTTACTCCAGGTGCTGCTCGTGAACACAAGCTTCTTTGTTGGCCTGTCGGAACTCCTGCAGCTCAGCAAAGTATTGATCAGATTTTTCTGCTACTGAAGAGCTTGTATCCAACAGCCCTGAGAATGCCACAGAGAGAAAAGTTGAAGGATTTTTACCACATTTGGAAAAGCACCAAAGCAAGCCTCACACAAAACAGTCAAGCCACAGGTCTGGAGCATCAAAATTTCATTTAAAATAGAAATTTACTGTGAGGTTTGGATCTCTTACTATATTAATTCAGTTCAGTTAATTGTTATCCCCTCTGACCTCACTCAGCTTTGCTGTTTGCTGCCTGGATTCCCAAACCATTGCTGTTTCACCACTCTGGAGAAGCACAGGTTCCCTCTGGGAAAGGCTTCTGACAAAACACAGATCCTCAGCTAAGACCAGGTTATAGCCTACCAGGCTCTAGGTCTGCAGTTCTGTCCCATCTAAACTTAAAGGGGTTATAACTGTGTTTTAACTCTTCATATTCCCACATCATGCTAAGAATTATCCTTCAAAGTTTAGGATTCACCTGCAATCCAGTCATAGCCCAGGAAAGGACGCACAGCCCAGCTGCTCCCAGGCAGGGGACATTCTTCAGGGTCAGTCTGAAATGTCACACGGCCACTTTCCTTCTGGGAAGAAAACAATTCAGAAAGATTTCACCCTGCACAGCTAGCAGGACATTCAAAGGCACAGCTTAGGGGACACTATTTACCTTCAACCCTTTGGACTGAGCTGTCAGCAAGATTGATTTAGGGATTAGGGGCTCTCTGACAGGCTGCTTGCTGCTCTCCTCACTTTGTGAGGGGCTCAGTGATGGATCCACATGATCCTCAAGCTGTTTCTTCTCATGGAAGCCATGTGGCAGAGTAGGCTGTTCTCTATTCTCTCCATGTCCCAGAATGCAGGATTCTTCCTCTGGACTTCCTTGAGCATGGCCATCCCTATCCTCTCCAGAGGTTTCTCTGACATGTGCAGTGACTGCAGACTCTGACACAACATTATTCTCTTTCTCAGGAAAGCTGGAATCCAACCCTTCTGCTTCCTGCACCTTCTCTTGCTGCTGCTGAACTCCTCCATCACTGCTGCTGTATTTAAGAGATGAACAAAGGGCTGCTCTGGCAGGGTCAGCTCCAGGTTCCTCAGTTACCAGCACTGCAGGCTCAGCTGCAGACTTCACAGCATCCAACTGGTTTTCCTTCTGCAAGGACAGAGATTGTCACACCATACAGCATCATTCAGATTACAAATACTTCTCATTAGGACATTTCAGTCATAGAAAATCAAGCTCTCATTCCAAAAAAACCCAAAATCCCTATGTCATTCATGAGAAATTATTAAGTGTCTGGAAAAGATACACAAGGGACCCATTTGCAGCTAAATGCTTATTTCCCTTATTTGAGAAACCTCTAAATTTTCAGCCTCTAGAAATAGAAGTATTAAGTTCCACAATACCAATTCCTATTTTAGACTAAAAAACCTACATTTTTTTAGGAAGAAACTGATCACTAAACTCAAGGGAAAAATAAATGAGATTGCAGGACAAACAAGAGTTGTACTTTTCTAACAAGACTCCACTTTCTAACAGCTGTTCCACAATAATCTCCTTTACCACAGCACTCCACAGGAAGAGCTGCCCACAGGGGGCCCATTTCCCTCCCAGTAGTACCAGTAAGAGACACAACACATACCCCTCTCTTGGGCAAGGGGACAGATCTTTCAGTAGCTGGTCTATTATGAAGAGATGTTGCAGAGAGTGGCTTGCTGGGAAATCTTTTTCTGAGCTCTTCCTGCTTCACTTGGAGCCTTTGTAGAAGGTCCCTGTTGGCCTGACGCAGCCTTGTCAAATGCTCTAAATCCATCCTGTAAAAACGTTTTCCAGGAAGAGTGAACTATAGAATTAAGCAAAGAAGCAGACTTGGGGAGAAACCACGTGTTTCTACAGGATCTTTTGTTCCAGAAGATCCCTAAATCCTCCACCAAAGTTCATCTGATTTGTTTTTGTGTCTGCTGCCTTGGTAACTGGACTTGAGGAATCAAATAGCCAGTGCTGGGAGTTACACACAGCAGTGCCAACAACCAAACAACTACAACAGATCTTGCTCCAAGAAACCATCGGTGTGCTACTGGGCATAAAACACAAACACCAGTCTCAGGGTACTAAACTTGAAATTATGTGAACAAAACAGAAGCCCTCACAGGGCTCACTAGGCAAAACGAACAGTATCATCTCAGCATTGCTCACCAGAAAGCTAACACACTGAAAGTCAAGGGACTTTCTGGAAGGGTTTTACCAGATAAGCACCACACTTGGTATAACCTACAAAAAGCTGTTGGCCGCTAGCACTCAAGTTTAGGAAACTGCGCTAGGCTGAGCCTTTTGGGAAAAGCCACTTAAATGAATACAAGTAACGGCTGCCTCGGTAGCCAAAAGCCCACAACTCCGAGATAAAGTTTTCTAACGCTCCAGCAGAGCTCCCCGGGGAGCTGACTCGCCGTTCGCCTCTCCTGAGCCCGTGAGGAACGGGAGGCGGCCCCGGAAGGCAGTAAAACTCCCTTTTCTCTCCCCGGAAAACGGGTAATCCCTCCCTTCGGAGTCCGTTCAACCCTCTTTGCAGGCCCACCTGGCTCTGAGCCCCGCCGCTCCGCCTCGCCCGGGGGAACCCCCTCCCGCCGGGATTCCCCAGGGCGGCCCCGGCCCGGCCGTTCCCGCAGTTCCGCCCCGCGGCTCCCGGCATGCGCGGGGATGGCGGAGGCGATGGGGAGGGCGGAGCCGGCACAGAAATCCCTCCGTAGGGTTGTGCTTAAAGCCTCAGCTCGGTGTCTGATCGCAGAACGCATCCCTAGAAGCTTAAAAAGTAGAATTTATCCCGTTCCGCTCTATGGGATCTCCCTGAAAATAACGATTCTGCACCATTAACGCTGCAATTGCTGTTACTTCCCCCAGCGCTGCCCAGAAAGCAACGATTCAATACCGACTTTTATAGAATTACAGAATAGTTTGGGTTGGAAGGGAACTTAAAGACCATCTAGTTCCATCCCCCTGCCATATTTAGGGACAGCTACCACTAGGTTGCTCATTTTTAGAGTAATATTTAATAGTCACCAAAGTTACATGGGAGGACCAGAAACAACGGATGTGAATTGGAAGGGGTTAGATTTGGACTTGACATAAGAAAGAAATTCTTTACTGTGAGGGTGGTGAAAACACTGGAGGAAGAGGTTGCCCAGAGAGGCTGTGGATGCCCCCTCAATCCCTGGAGGTGTTCAAGACCAGGCTGAACAGGGCACTGAGCAGCCTGATGTAGTGGGAGGTGTCCCTGCCTATGGCGGGAGGGTTGGAACTTCATGATCTTTAAGGTCCCTTCCAACCCAAACTATTCTATGATGAAAGGGACCTTTCAGATCATCGAGTCCAACCACCAACCCAACCCTAAAATACCTCGTACCTGGACCCTTCACCCTCAGAGATGAGGATTCTGATGCTCTGCTACACACAGGTTGATATGAAAAGAAAACCTCTCAAAACTCCCAATCAGATCATTCGTCAGCAGTGGTTGTCTCGCTAATTTGCATGATAAGAACACAGATAAAAAGTTAAAACTCTTCTCAAGCACTCAATTCCCAGCAGCACAGTGGTGGAGTAGCACCAGCTGAATGAGCAATAACTTCCACTTGAAGACTTTGTATCACCACATGCAGCAAACAGCGGGAGAAATATTTTTTCCAATTAATTTTTATTTTGGTTTCCACTGTTTACAGCGTTGATACAGGGATAATTCATGCAAATTTTCCACCTTAAATACAGCAGAGAGAAAACTCACTGGTAAGAGGATTTTGAAGAGCTCCGTCAACATAACAACAAGGATAAAAATAAGTAGCAGCAATAAGATAAAGTGCATTCATCTATGAAGAAGCTGCCCTTCTTTAACCAGAGTTTAGGGAAGATAGGTTCAGAATTGCCTGTTTTAAGGATCATTGCTTCTGAAAGGCAGAAGGGAAAAGCCTCCCTGTCGATAGTGTTCATTCCACCACCACTCTGAGTGAAAGAAGTTGAGCTGTATTTTGCTGACCAGGAATCCAGCTCATAGGCTTTTCTGTTAAAAGTGTGATTCTTAATCACTCGGGCTTCTAGGGATGAGGGTTACACACTCACACTTACAAATTCTCACCCATGTGAGCAGTTTTGTTTAAAAAAAAATTGGTGGTTCTTTGCCCTGTACTACAAGCTGGGTTTCAACAAACCTACATCACTAAAATCTGTCAGAAACACTAAGGTTGCCAAGACACCAGATTCTAAGAAGCCATCAATCACCTTTAAGATCAGACACTGGCTTAAAGATCAAATTATCATCGAGATTTCCCCTAAAGCCCTGCTGATGCACCACAGCACAAGCAAGGTCAGCATTTGAGGGAGCCTAGAGTTGCAGAGCAGCACTACAGCATCTACCCCTACATTTTCTCATGCACTAGGGATGTGCTTAGTGTTTTACCTCAACAGCACACTACACAGCCCTCTGAAAATGTCTATCTCACAGCTTGATACTACACATCCAGGTTTATTCACGTAATACCTACAGCAGAGCAACTGTGGATGATTCCACAGACTCCACTTTACTTCACCACAAGCTCAAGAAGACATAACCCATGACAAGGGCTCAAATTTCTTTCTTACTAATTCTCAAATCTGATCTAAGCCATACTTATGTCTTGCTCAAGGTTAAGGCCACTGAAGCCCTCTCAAGAAAATGGCTTTGCAGCTTAGGCTGGATTTCAAGCTGCAGGTGAAAGATGTGTATCCTTCCTGCATCCCAGGGTCTCAATGCCAGCTCCTACACAATCAAGATACTTTACATCTTCCCACAAATCTTAAAACAGCTCAAAGACATTTCACTGTTTTTACTCCCTCAAGTATCAGGCAGCTTCTTCTTTCTGGAACTTTTGTGATACATGGAACAGGGAATTGTCACAGGCTCATATTTTCACACCTGAGCATGAACAAGAATTTCTATTCTAAGAACAGCTGAACTATTCTTAAGTGAAAAGTCTCATTGTCAAGAAGAAAACAAGTAACTCTCTTAGTAGTGCTGAATTAATCTGAGACTCAAAGATAGTCCCTAGTTCTCTAAAGTTTGATGCTGAACAGATTTAGGTCATCATTAACCTCAGAACTACAAGATCTGACCCTGGATTCCCCAGACTTTCCATAGGGAACAGGAAGGTTACACCCAACACATGGCTAAACACAGACTCAGCAAGTGGAAAAGAACCTTTGCAACACAGGAACCTAATCCTGGTACTCCTGAAATCAGTGGGAATGACTCCTTTATCAACTCAAACAGGAGAAGACTCAAGTCTTTAGAATTCCCAAAAATTCATATTTGCTTTAGGGAAAAAAACTCAACAATTCATTTCATCTATTTGCAAATAAAGAATGTCTCCAAAGAATTAAGTCACCTTTAGCCATTCTTGTCCTGGCATGAAATACAAGAGGAGGTCTCCCTCCAGCCCTGGAGGAGCTGCACTTGCCAGCTCATTCTCCTACTTTTTAACAGAAGAGAAACATTAAATCATATTACTGCATGGACTTTAGCAACCTATGGGAACTCTACATGAAGCAAAATCTCTTACAGCTTGTAATCCACACGCTGTTCTTGTGGCCAGACAGTGGGAATGGAATTCCAAAGGCCTGCTTCCAGAAACACAGCTGTGCACTTCCAGAAAAAAAAAAAAATACAAAACCAAAAATACAAACCCAAAACCCACATTCATCAACTTATGTCATAAGGCAGTTTGTTACATTCTCTCAGCTGGCTTTTCTTTCATATTTTTTTCCTCAACAAGCTGCCAAATGACCAGCTCTACCTCCTTCTCAGCAGCTAGCTATGTCTTTGGGATCCACGTGCCCACAGCATGAAATGGGCCAGACCCAGACTGCATTATTAAAAAGCTCTTCAGAGGAAGAAACAACCTCTGAAAACAATAAGCTTACCTAAGCAAAAATCTTAGCCCCAGTTGCTCTGCAAGAGAAGTGGGATTTGTTCACAGGTTTAAACATATTGACAGTAATAAACCTTTTCTATGAGGGGATGTGGTGATTCTCTGTTGTGTTCTACAGTAACAAAATATTAACTTAAAAGATTAAAAGAGGCCTGTGTGGGGTATAAATGCATTGTGAAAACAGTGCAGTGTGGCTGCCAGTGTGGCTGGGAGCCAGGGCTACACAAACAGCTCATTCCATACATAAACCTGGGACTTGCAAGTCAAAAGTTCTACCTTCATGTAGTAAAATGTTTGGTTTTGTACTTAATTTTGCTTTAAAAAGCCCCCTGTAAATGTATAAAGCACACATTCCTTCTCAAGTAGCCTGGTCTCACAAGGAGGAAAAGGTAGAGTTACAAAAGGCTAGTGTTTAGAGGTGGGACACTAAAACCTGGAAGCAGAATCCTATCGTTCAAACAGCAACTGGAAACGTAGCAAGAGGCTTTTGCTCATTCCCTTTAGGGAATTCCATCACCCACCATGTTCTCTGCAGTAATTAAGAGAGCACTGAAGGGTAACAGTGTTGGTTTTTCTCTTCTTCCCTGTTGGTTTTCTCTTCTTTCCCCACTACCTGCTGCTTTGCTGCAGGTACTGATGTGTGAACATGTTGAGTTCACTGTCAAGCCAACCTGCTTTATTCCTGCAAGGACAGAAAGTCACCATTAGGCAAGTAAAATCTGGAAAAAGCATGAAAACAACAGCAAAGCATGGAGAGGCTTGCTAAAGGTCAATTCCAAAATGCTGCCACCATTCCTCACCCTTCAGGAACACTTGCTTTCTAACTACCTAGGCTTTGAGGTTCAAACCAAGATATTGGTCACAAATTCACAATAATCTTATTGAGCTCTCTTTAAAAACAAGGGTGAGACTTTTGGCATCGTTTTATAACAGCCTGAAGGAGTTTGTGGGAATAGAATATTGTGATATTCTGGGAGTATTGATATGTTGTGATAAATGGAAAGGAGATGTAATCCCAAATAAACAAAATCCAAGGAAAAGGTGTTTCATGAGACAGATTTAAATGACTGTCAATAGCACATAGGAAAATACAGAGTGAAAGAGAAAACAGCTTGGTAGAAGATGCTGATGACTGCACATCAAAACACTAGGACTACACTCAAATACTCAGCCTAATCTGAACATCCTGGGGCAATCCCATGAAGAACAAGTGCTTGCAAACATCTGTGCCTACAGGAAAAGTGATCTCTCACCTGAGCAGTTTTGCTTTGCTCTGCAGTGAATCCAGAATTTCAATTTTTTTATTCATGGCAGAAATTTCCTCCTCAAGATTCTCCCGTGTGACATCCACTTGCTGGCACAAATGAGCAAACGTCCCAGCAAGCTCTCTGTGGAACAGGGTGAACAGTTGGGTGAAATCTAGCAGCAAATTCAAGGAATCTACCCCTTTGATGTACAGTGAGAATGATACTGACTCAGATATTCATCTTTTCAGTTTTGCACATAATACCCTTTTAAAACACACATAGCAATGCACATTTTTCAATGTGGAATTCAACAACATGCAACAACAAAAGTTATTATTTCTCAAACAGATGGACAAAACTACTTAAATTTATGTAGTTTTTAGTACACATAGTTTTTGTTCTCTTTAACACTAGAAAAGAATAAATCTTTTTTTTTTCATAGCACTGTGCATTTTTCAATGTGGAATTCAACAACATGCAACAACAAAAGTTATCATTTCTCAAACAGATGGATAAAACTATTTAATTTTATGAAATTTGTAGTGCACTCAATTTTTGTTCTCTTTAACACTAGAAAAGAATAAATCTTTTTTTTTTCATAGCACTGTGCATTTTTCAATGTGGAATTCAACAACATGCAACAACAAAAGTTATCATTTCTCAAACAGATGGATAAAACTATTTAATTTTATGAAATTTGTAGTGCACTCAATTTTTGTTCTCTTTAACACTAGAAAAGAATAAATCTTTTTTTTTTCATAGCACTGTGCATTTTTCAATGTGGAATTCAACAACATGCAACAACAAAAGTTATCATTTCTCAAACAGATGGATAAAACTATTTAATTTTATGAAATTTGTAGTGCACTCAATTTTTGTTCTCTTTAACACTAGAAAAGAATAAATCTTTTTTTTTTCATAGCACTGTGCATTTTTCAATGTGGAATTCAACAACATGCAACAACAAAAGTTATCATTTCTCAAACAGATGGATAAAACTATTTAATTTTATGAAATTTGTAGTGCACTCAATTTTTGTTCTCTTTAACACTAGAAAAGAATAAATCTTTTTTTTTTCATAGCACTGTGCATTTTTCAATGTGGAATTCAACAACATGCAACAACAAAAGTTATCATTTCTCAAACAGATGGATAAAACTATTTAATTTTATGAAATTTGTAGTGCACTCAATTTTTGTTCTCTTTAACACTAGAAAAGAATAAATCTTTTTTTTTTCATAGCACTGTGCATTTTTCAATGTGGAATTCAACAACATGCAACAACAAAAGTTATCATTTCTCAAACAGATGGATAAAACTATTTAATTTTATGAAATTTGTAGTGCACTCAATTTTTGTTCTCTTTAACACTAGAAAAGAATAAATCTTTTTTTTTTCATAGCACTGTGCATTTTTCAATGTGGAATTCAACAACATGCAACAACAAAAGTTATCATTTCTCAAACAGATGGATAAAACTATTTAATTTTATGAAATTTGTAGTGCACTCAATTTTTGTTCTCTTTAATACTAGAGAAAAGAGTAAACCTTATATTTTCTTCATAACATTGTGCATTTTTCAATATGGAATTCAACAGCATTCAACAACAGAAGTTCTTATTTCTCAGATGGATAAAACTATTTAAATTTATGTAATTTTTAGTGCACTCAATTTTTGTTCTCTAACACTAGAAAAGAGTAAATCTTATCCTTTTTTTTCATAGCATTGCACATGTTTCAATGTGGAATTCAACAACATGCAGATTTATTTTGTTCTAACAAAGAATGTAATACAAAAAAAAACCCTCCAAATAATAGAATTTAAATTAGGTTTTAGCTGAAAATAGACAACTCACTGTTGGACTTGGTGGCTGCAATTGGAGCCAGTATAGCTGACAATGAGCTGCAGCTTCTCCCCAGCATACTCCACAAACTGCCTTTTGAAGGCTCTCTCTTTGGCTTTCGTGGTCCAGGTGAGACGCTCATAGACATAAAGGAGACCATAAAGGCCAAACGAGAGAGCAATCAGCCTCCAACCCACAGCCTTCCACACCTAAAAGAAGCACAAGGCAAAAAACAAATGACACAATCAGCATCTAGGAATGGTGCTGACTCCTAAGGATGGTGGCACAGAGCACTGCAGGCAGGTTCTAGGTATGTGAAAACAAGCCAGAGAGATAACCACGACTGGAGAGTGGTTCCACTGGTCAGACAGCTTGCTATGGATGTTCAGCTTGCAAATAAGAATATCTAACCTGGAACTATCAGGTTCTGAATGGGTTAACCTTCCCAGCACATTATAATTGCATCTGCAAGTGCAAACAAACTTTGATTCATAAAATTCCCATTTCTGAAGTAAAAGACCATTTTAAGCAACTATTTAATGCTTTTGTAACATACTCAGAGGGGTTATTTTCACAATTACCCTGGGTCCACATCTAACTACTATACAAAATAAGCTCAATATTTATACTCAAGTGGAAGATCAAAGTGTTTCACTACATGGGAACAGCAAATAGAATCATAGAATGGTTTGGGTTGGAAAGGACCTTAAAGATTATCTAGTTCCAACCCTCCTGCCATACTCAAATACTCCAGGGTTCTGCAGTACCAGTGCTCCAAATGTACTGATCTAAAAGCTGCCAACTCACCACACCACCAACCACGATGATCCCCATGGAAGTGCGGGAGGTTAATGAGGCCAGACCAGTCACCATGGACACCATGAGCTCCTCCTGGGTCATGGAGCCCTGAGGCAAAGGAGGCAGACTGGGATTTGCTGGTGTTAAAGGGCGTTGAACCTAATTAGAAAAGCAGAGACAAAACAAAGGAGAGAATCAGAGAAGGCAAGCCACTGCCCTCCCCAGCAGCAAGAATTCAGCAGACACTTTAATGATGAACATCACCTCCACCCAGCCACTCAACAAGGTCTCACCTGGTCGTTGTAGCCCATCAAGGCCCGACGACCATTCTTTGGTCCCAAAAACCTGTTCACCAGCATCGTCCATCCAAGAGAGAAATGGAATTCTATGTCCTCTTGGAAGTCAGCACAAAGCTTGTCACAGTTGAGATCGTAGCTGAGCATGAAGCACTGCCGGGGAATCAACATGTCTATCTGGCCCCGCAGAGACACTGGGAGAAGGGGTTTTAAACCATCTGCACACACAGAAAATAAAATCATTTTTAAATGGCTGTTGAGTTCCCAAGAATTAACTGGTCTTGGATTCTGAAATCAGGGAGGTTATGAATTGTTCTATCCTCTATAATTATTTTTCTTAGTACTTTATATTTCCTAAAGTTGCAACGTGAGAAATACATCATTAATTACTACTACTTCAGATCAACTCAGATGGAAATCTGAAGCACCTGGTTAATTCATTCACATTTCAATAGGATGTTGGTCTAAGAGTCTCTTAAATTTCCAAAGCCCCACTCTGTCCTGAAGGATTAAGCTGACAAATTCAGATACACATAGGAAAAAGCAGGAGTAATTAGTCCTCAAGATGGAAAGTAAGATGATGCCATCACATTAAAAAGAAACCCAGAGCATCTATCAAGTTATTTTGCATGGTAGTTCAAGGCAAGTGGAAGGAGAACACTGCCTGCTGAACTCACCTATCATTTCCTGCTGCATTGTCTGCAGGGAATTTGTGATTGCATTGGAGCAACGATCTGACATGTTCCTGCCCAGGCCTTCCTCGATATGTTTATGCAGCTCCTGAAAAAGAAAGAAAAAGTTATTAAGATTAAAATAAATACAGCTAAGATGCAGGTTGCAGGTGCTGAAGAATGTTAAGCATCTCAAATTGCTGATGTAATTATTGACTCAGAGCAAAAAAGCCACCTCTTTAAATTGCTTGGGCAACCTCTAAGAAGCAAACATCACTTACACTCTTGTAAACTTTAAGGACTACTTGTGAGGGATGGAAGTCTGCTTGATATTCATCTACCAACACTGAAAGCCTCCTGATTTCTTCTGCCATTGCATTTGACACCTAGAGAAACAGTACATGACAATTTATATGAATATTCTACCTTAGAAGAGACAAGCAGCATGTTGTTTTTGTCAGTAAGACAACTGATATTATTCTAGATGGAAATAATAAGGAAATTTATTTGAAATGTTTTCCTGCACACTCCTTACCTGCCTCTCCACTTCTTCTGTGATCTGTTTTATTTTCCTCTTGTAGTCTTGAGTAAGGAGCTCCAGCTGTTTGTCAATAAAACCCAAACGGTCCTGTCGTTCCTCTCGCATTTCCAGACAGTAAACTCTGTTGAAAAAAAAAGCAGTGCTCATCAAAATGCCAGGGAAATGCATTTTTCATCTACAAATACCATTAGAATACATGGGCTTTTAAGAAGGGCAAAAATTCATTGTTTTTGACAGGGTCCAGGATGGCAGGACTGTGAAGAAGGAATGAATACAAACTGGAAGATGGGAGATTTAGGCTGGAGAAAAGAAATTCTTTAAGGTGAGAGTGGTGAGACACTGGAATAGGTTGTCCAGAGAGGTTGTAGATGCCCCCTCAATCCCTGGAGGTGTTTAAGGCCAGGCTGGATGAGGCATTGAGCAACCTGGTGTGGTGGGAGGTGTCCCTGCCCATAGCAGGGGGGGTGGAACTAGATGTAAAGGTTCTTTCCAACCCAAACCATTCTGTGGTTCTATTCTCTTGCCCAAGAAGAAAACACATCCTTATCTACATAAACTACATACACAGCACAGGACAAAGAGAGCTTCTCCTAGAACTACTTTTACAATTCACTAAAAGCAAGACCAAGTAGTACATGTTTTTTTTCCATTCCCAACCACACCATATTCTGCTTTGCAATTTAAATGCCACAAATTTTCCCCAGAAGACAAGCTTCAGCAAACACAAACACCAAGCATGAGCTCTCCTCACCGCTGTTCCTGGGCAGCAACATGCACAGAATCCATGATGAGACGAACATCTTCTGCAATCTGCTTTGCTCTCACAGTATGCTGCTCAAATTTTGTTTTTACTGCTGACTGAGAGATACATTCCTGTACACAAAAAGCAGCCCGAAATTAGCAGCAGGCAGAAATTCTCCTTATTGTGTAATCTATTTCCAAAATGTGTCCCCACTCCATTATTTCTCAGTTCTAGTTCTCACCCATCCAGGAGTAAAATCAAAAGAGAAGATCAGGACACAAAATGCTCACCTCGAATCTTCTCTCAAAGTTCTGGAACTCAAACATTCTTACTTGAAATCCATCTGCCAGAGCTCCACCTAAGAGAAGGAAAGTATAAATCTGATGTCAGACAACAGGATATACTCCTGCATTAGAATCTTAGAATGCTTTGGGTTGGAAGGGGCCTTAAAGATCATCTAGTTCCTTGAAGCCAATGCAAAAATGCTGCTAAGTCACCTCTTTAGTTCCAACCACTCTATTAGTAATTTGATCCACCCCAATTTTATACATTCTTGGGAACAAGAACTCTTATTTTCTTCACTGTAAGAAAACTAAGTTTCTGTTAGCTTTCCTCACCTCCTTCTGGCATCCCTTGAGCCTTCTGAATCCTGGCATTGAGCACTTCTTTCGCTGACACAAAGAAAATTCGATCCCCTGCCTGGGCTCGATCCACTACACCCAGTTCATCCACCAGGAAACTGGTGCATCGCTCCATGTGCTGCCGACGCACCTGAGAGATGAAACAGCAGCTCAAGGTTAGAGCAGGGACCCAGATGCCCTCTGCTGGTCTAAGATACCAATGCAAAAGAAGAAGAAAAAACCCCACTTGGCTGTTTAAAAGAATATTCCAGAGGTTATCTGAGTGATCTAACTTCAAGAAGTCTGTGTGAAACTCTTGGTTTACAGGTCAGAAAAGTCGAGAATTGTGTCCTGATGACCAATTTATAATTCCTCTAGACCCCAAACTACGTAAAACAATCACATCCTACTCACAAAGAGCAGTGTCAAAATGGTCTCTATATCATCCATGCAAAGAGAAGGAATTTAAACACACCACAAACCTCTTCCATGTATTCTGGTTCAGAAGCAGATGCATCCCAACGGTTATTTAAAATAAATATATTGGGTCGAGACAGACGTTCATTCACCTTGTGGAAGAACTGCTTCTCCTAAGCAGAACAGAACAGAATCTTAAGCCTCTTAAGATTAATACCTCAAAAAATTTTTAAATTTTAGCCAAATTCACAGGGAAAGTGGATTTGGACATACAGTTTGCATCAATGTGGATTCAGAATTTGCCACCAGGACGAATACATCAGCATCCAGACAGAATTTGTCAATCCAACTGTCCAGCTCTGTGGTTACATCAATGCCAGGGCTATCAATAAAAAGAGAAGAGACTTTACTATGCTGTGGAAACAGCAAAAATTGAATGAAAAGAATTACTAAGAAATGTGATTCAGCTTTTTAGGGTATCAGTTTCCTGTGTCTGAGCTACATTGTCCTGAGGTGACACAGAGTACAAACTAGAACTCTCCCTAACTAGTAACTATGGCAAAGGACTTCAGGCTTTGTCAGAGATTAGAACAACTTCCTTGATGCTTGTTAAATTTGCATTTGGAGACATTTCTGCAATTAATCTGTGATAAGCAGGAAAGGTATTTCTCACCTGTCCATCAGCACTAGGTCATCCTTTAAAAGAGGACATTTGGAATTAGGCCACATTACACTGACCAGGCTGCCAGCATTCAGAAGTTCATCCTGATGAAGGGCGTGAGCCAACTGGTTTACTGTCTATTAAAAAGATGAATAACTTGTCACATTTCCTGTACTCCAAGACCCATTAACACAATTATCTCCCCTTCAGAGCTATTCACAAACAATTTAAGATAAAACCTAACTCCAAATCGCTTTGTCTCAGGGAGATTTTTCACATAAAGCTTGCCTGAGTCTCCTAGTCAAAAGGCAACCACCTAGTGAGAGTTTGTGAGAAATTTTCCAGCTAAGAATAATCATCAGGAAGTCTGTTCCTTCTGTGAGCCACACAAAGACTGGAATTTCTGAGTCATCATTACAGTCCCCTGCTATCACTGACACATACAATTTATCATCTTTTTCATAAAATGAAAAAGTTCTATCTATAGTTTGCTCCAGTCCTCCCAACATCTAATAAAAACCTTTATGCCTTTAATGATTAAAATCCTTAACTGTGAGATCTATTCATAGTACTTTTATTTTTTTGTTCCTGCTCTTCTCTGGCATTTCTCAAGAACTCCTAAGTTTAAGAAAATTGTACCTTAACACTCTTCTTTTCCTCTGAGCCTTCAGTAAGCAGGAAAGCTTCGTGTCCATCTGTCCCTTCCACACGTAGGAAACAATTAGTGGTGTGTCCAATTCCTGAAGGGAGCACTTTGTCCCACAGCATGGCATTTATCACAGTGCTTTTCCCATTGCTTGTCCTAAAGCCAGATTAAGGAATGGTATAGGTAGGCTTCCAACATTCAGATATTACAGAGAGCAAGTTCTCTAAACCCAAGTGTCATCAGAAGGATCAACAATTTAGATGCCACAGGCTTTTTTATTTTCTTCAGAATCCTTACAGAGAGAATGGTATGGTGTGGTATTTGCTTCCAACAGGAATATGCACATTACAAGCAAAAACTGGAGCACCAGTGTATCTATAAATATTTATTACTGGCTACAATGCCAAAGATGCCAGTAGCTTTTGCTGAGTGGGGAGTGTAGGCAACAGAAGCATGTGACCCACCTTCCAAAAAAAGCCACTTTCATGTGTCTCCTTGCCAACACCTCACTGATGCCACTGACTTTTGACAGGTAGCCTTTGACTTCCAGTACCTGCTCTTCTGTGGTGACAGGATCAAGCTCGACATTCTTGTGTGTTTCTACAATTAAAACACATCACATCTCTGAATCATCTGTCTCAGTACTGGCTGAAACACCTCTTTGTGATGTAACTCAACTAAATGTTTATCTGTGTGGGTAATCCTGACACATGCAATTATACCCCAAGGCAAATTTACAACAGTGTTTATCAGCTGGTGTCTTCTGGTTATCTAATAACCATTCCCATCCTTAGGTCTGACTTCAACGTAACACAGACAACACTTCCAACATTCCAACACCCTTAAATGTTCTGTCTGTGCCTTAAACTGGCAAAAGTAATTATTGGCAATGACAAGGCCAGGCAAGAGCACTAAAAAATTATTGGCAAAAACTCTAAAAAGCTTCATATTTATTAAAAACTCACAAACAGCACAGCTTGCTAACTAGCTCGGTTTCTTAATACATGTGAGCTTGTCAGCTTTAAAACATGAACTCTGAACTGCACCTAAATTCAATAAATTAATTCTCATCTCTTATAAATATTGACATCTAAACAGACATCCATGTCTGGCACAGATCTGACAAGTCATTTAAATGACTGAAGGGGTTTTGGAGGGTTTTGGGGGAACTGTATGTAGGCAAAGCACCGTTACACACATTTAGTTCAAAAATTCAGCTTACCTTCCAGGAATGAGGAGCTCTCATTGATATAGGCAGCCAACTGTTCAAAGATACCATTGATTTTCTTCTTTGCAGTGACAAAATGCTTAAGTGGAGAAGCATTTACCTCAGCCATGTGTCTCTTATCCTTCTTCACTGCAACTATTGGCTTGGAACGAATAAAAAGCAGGGACATTGCGCTAGACGGAGGAAAAAACAGCAAATAAAGGTGGCTCACCAAGTGACAACAGTTAACCAACCTAACATCCATGCTAATAAGAACTAGGTAATATAAACCCATTCTTTATTTACAAAGTAATTCTTCCACTTTGTGGAAATCCCACTAATTACTCAAATACCAATTACAAATTGCACAAATTACTCAAACACAAACTATTCAAATAACAGCAACAAACAAACAAACAAAAAAAATCTTTTCTTGTCCCTTCACTGGAGACATTCAAAACCCATCTGGACGCATTCCTGTGTGACCTGGTCTAGGAGTTCCTGCTCCAGCAGGAGGATTGGACTAGATGATCTCTCGAGGTCACTTCCAGTCCCTGATATCCTGTGATTCTGTGTGCGATTCCAATAAACAGCCCCCCAGCCACCTTTTCTCCCCCTTCCCTGCTTACTTTCAGGATGAGTTACGCTTTCACAAGCCAGGCATGGTGAGCTCGAAGCCCTTTTGAAGGTGAACAAGCGCAGGTGTCTGTCCTGCCTTCTCCCTCGCCCCGGCCGGACTCTGTCCCGCAGCTCTTTCAGTGATGCCGAGTCCAGCCCTTCCCCGTCTCTGCGGCAGAAGGACCAAGGGATGAGGGACACAGCTCCCTGACAGGCCCAGCTCCACTCCTCTGCCATCCCCGGGCCCTGGGGATACGCCGGGCTGATGCTCCGAGCGGCCGCCGTGGCCTTCCCCTCAGGGAGCTGACAGACCCCCCATCCCGCCCCCTCAGGCGGCCGCGCACCTCAGGAAGACCGCGACCCTTCCCTTGTCCTTGTCTCCGTCCTTGCCGCTCGGGAAGTGGCCCTCCGAGTGTCCAGCCAAGCGTCCAGCGGCTTTCACCCTCCCTCCATCGCCAGGCACCTTCCCACCTCTCACCTTCACCGCCGCTCCCCCTCGGCCGCCATGTTAAAGCCGCGGTGACGTCACTTGGCGAGCGCCGGGAGGTGCGTCATGGCGGCGCGGCGGGCGCGGGGCAGCATGGGAGGTGTAGGCCGCGGGGTGAGGGACATGGCGGCCCGCAGACAAATTCATTCACGGCCTGAGGGGAAGGAGGGAAGGGTTTAGGCGTAAGGGAAAGGAAATAAGGTTTTATGCGAGTCCGCAATCAAACTCACTGACGGCCTGAGGGGAAGGAAGGGTTTAATGCGAGTCTCCTGCCACAGACTCCTCAGGAATTACAATCCCGGCATTGGGCAGAGGAAAGACACAAACAAGTGAAAAAAAAAATCCCAAACAGCTGCTGAATAAATACAACCACGCCTTCCCAATGGCTAGCCTATCAAGGCCCTTCGTTTGGTAACACACAGCTCTAGGTTTTGTTTAAGAATATTTATTATTATTTTACTTTTCGCACCGATTGTCCCTGCCTGGGTTTGTCTCCCTTGCTCAGGCCCCTGCCCTCCCCAACCAGGCCTCTGCTTTAGACACATTTTTATTCCTACCAGGTCATCATAATCTCAGCACTTTCCACTTAACACCACTAGAAAAGCACCTGCAGTGGAGTGTTTTGGTTTGGAATATTAAATAATAGAGTGTGTGATGATTCCCTCTCAGTACTAGAGGACTACTCTCTGAGGGGAATTAGACACAAAGAAAATTACCAGAACAAGCCCTGATAACTGGAATGAGGCCATGAAAGATCACCGAGATGCTGTCTGGAGACTGATTAAGAGCTTTTGACAATTTTAACGTGGGCTAGAATTAGATTATGTGACAGGGAAGCTCACCTGACTCACTGAGTTGTTTTCAGCCTTCTCTTTCTTTATATTTTTATCTATACATCCTGACACGGTCTGAATCTGTCTGTGTATTCCTGTTCCTTCTACCTGCAGTAACAAAAGACAGGGAGGCTACTCTTTTATCTCTTCAGACTAATCCCAAAGGTAAAGCATCATGAATGTGCCTTCCTTTAGCTAACCAAAAGCACCTGTATAGCCACTGCTGCTGCTTTGAACTTTGTGATAGGCTTCCAAGGATTACAAAGAGGTAAGGAATCAGATGATCTTCAGGCTCCCATTACTGAATTTCACCTGGTGTGACATTTAACTGTTGTGACTCCTGGAGCCAGCTCCCTGATCAGTTTGGATTTGGAATAGTGTCCAGGAATTATTTATTGTCCAGTCCTATATATGCTGTGGATGAAAACAGGCTTCCAGCTACTCAGAGAGAGTTTGTGACTTGCATCCAAAAAAAAGAGCTGAATTTCCAGTCCAAAAGAAAAACATTTGTGCAAAGCCAACCAAGCAGTGATGGTTCAAGTAAATCGAGTTTCCAAGAAACAGCTGGTGAAGAGCACGATCAAAAATGAAGGCACAAAAATCTCCTTCCAAAAATCCTACAGCAATACTCCTAGATATTACCTGCAGTATCAGAGAGAGAGAGGGAGAGAGATCTTCCAGTCTTAAAATATCTTTTAAAAAAAATCAAGATGCAAGTAGCTTTGCTAAATGCCTTAGAAACCCTCAGTAGCGTTCCCTGTTTCCTCTCAAAGTCAGCGGTGGGCAGGGACAGGGAAATGTCCCTCCTGTGAAGCTCTAGGGGTCAATAAAGGACACTGCAATGTAACGGGTTCCTTTGGTGGTTGGGAGACCTTCATGGTAGTGTGTCAGGCGTCCTGGATGCATTAGGGTCCACCCCTTTCGTGGAGCTCGAATGGAGCAGTTGTAGCGCAGGAAGCGGCAGCCTCCGCCCTGAGGGGAACAAACCAAGAGACACATCAGCTCAGGAAAAGCATCTGAGGGAAAAAGACTTCTCTTGGCAGCCCTTGGGAAAGTGGGAGAAGGTGTTTGGGGAATCTCCTGTTTTCTGATGCATTAAAGAAAAAATCTTAGAATCATAGTTTGAGTTGGAAGGGACCTTAAAGTTCCAATCCCCCTTCCACAGGCAGGGACACACCAGGCACACCAGGTTCCTCAGCCTGGCCTTAAACACCTCCAGGGAATGAGGGGGCATCCACAGCTTCTCTGGGAAACCTCTTCCAGTGTCTCACCACCCTCACCATGAAGAAATTTCTTTCTTACATCTGGCCTTCTACCCCAGTTCTGTCATTAAGTGCAATCCTCAGCGTGAGGCAACCAGATATGGATAAAAGGAAGTATTTCCAGCTGCCTGGCCTGCCCAGGAGGCTGCACCACGCTCTTCACACACTCACCTCATAGTCTATTCCAACTCTGTTCAAGGCAATGTTGATGGTAAAGGTGGAAGCATCATGATGGGGCATCAAAGAGGGCTGCTCGTCAGGCTTGTAGCGAACTACAAAGGCGAGCTCAAACTGAGTCTGCAGGAGAAAAGTACATGTCTCATACAGGGCTCTAATTCCACAAAAAACCCTGCTCCAGCTACAACTGGAGAAGGTTCTGAGCTGACCACAAGTGTTGAAGCTAAGGCACATACCTTGGTATAGTATCCTGGGTACAGCTTCTCTGTGATGGGTGCAATATAATCCAGAAGAAACTTGTACCATTCTCTTTCAAAGCCAATTTGGTTCATGTGGATGTCAATAGTTGGGACATTCTCATATCCTCCTTGTATTCTGCTGTCCTGAAACAGAATCATGAAAATAACCAGAAGAATTAGAACCTTGGATTTCTGGAGTGAAAAGCACTTGTTTCTGTAACTACAAAATACTCAATTATCAGAATTTCCAGCACATAAAACTCATTTAAAACCATAATTAAACCATAAGGTGAACAACACCAGGAACAAAAGTAAGAGTATTGCCTCCAGTTTCTCAGTTTCATGGTAGGATCTAATGCCTTCCTAGAGGAGGCATGGCTGCCATGAAATGCACATGAAATCACAAAGCTCCTGCTTTTCTTACCGTGTTCTCACCCGTGGACCACTGGCCATAATGTTCCATTTCTTCCACCAGCTCATCACAGGCAGTGTCAGTGAATATGGGGAACCAGTAAACGTCTGGGCAGGGCTGCAGAAAGCAGGAAGATGAGAACAGAAACTGAATGATTGAGGCAGTTTAAGTGAAAAGTAGCTAAAACACTGAGGACAGAAATTTGTCTTCTGATTTATGTTCTCCACTTCCACTCAAGAGAGCTGGAACTGTACTTCTAGAAGAAAGATTTGGCTCTAAAAACACTTCCAGGGTCATGTTTCCTGCAAATCTGAAAGACTACAAAGCTGTGCAGAGCTGCTTACTCCTGAGAATAGCAGCAGTTACACATACGAGCATTATCCTGATGCTGATCTCCCATTCTGATGGAAAAGAGTGTTGTTTTCTTACCATTTCTACCAATTTTCCTTTCAGGGCTGCTGTGTAGTTTTCATGGATGTATTTTTCTCTCCAATCCTGCAGGTAAAAGATAAGCAAAGTGTCATTTTTGTGAAGCCTGGTAAAGGAGGCAGTGAAAGGCCTGATGCAGCACTTCACAGGGCTTGAAGATCCAGACTTTACAGATCACAGACACCCTCTCTTTAAATTCTGTGACCACGCTCTTCACTCCACTCAAGAGATATTATTATTACAAAGCCTGGACCTTTGTTATGGGTGAAGCTGATCATCAAATCTCCTGCATTGCTAAGCCCACAGTTTAACTCACCTCAGGGTTGCTGAATATTTGCCAGAGGTCATTGTGGAGGTGAGTTGTCTGATAATTCTCCAGGGACAGGATGTGTCCAAACTGATGTCGATTTGTCAGGTACATAAAGACTCCCTACAGGACAGAAGGGAAACAATCAAACCTTGTTTCCAGGCCTTGCATTTCCCTGAGACACCATGAAATATAAACCCTGGACAATTCCCCAGTGATGACAGCTCTGCCCAAGCTGCTCATTTATTAATTTTTTTTCATCCTGTGGGCCTCCAGTTTAAATTTCATCCTGATCCATGCCCTGGCAGAGCTGAATGCCTTGAAACTACTTAACATAGAATGGTTTGGGTTGGAAGGGATCTTCAAGATCATCTAGTTCCAACCCCCCTGCCATGGGCAGGGACACCTCCCACTACATCAGGCTGCTCGATGCCTCATCCAGCCTGGCCTTAAACACCTCCAGGGACTGAGGGGGCATCCACAACCTCTCTGGGCAACCTCTTCCAGTGTCTCACCACCCTCACAGCAGAGAACTTCTATCTTATCTCCAGCCTAAATCTCCTCTCTTCCAATTTGCATCCATGCTTTTCTTCCCCCCCAGTCTCCTTGACCTACCTGACTCCGAACGTTGTGGCAGAAAGCCATGTCAGCATCCAGCTTGCCACTGTGGAAGAGATCCTCCTGGTCAAGCTCCGACCTCAGAACTTTGGCTTTAACCATGTACACACTGCTGATGTAGGGAACATTCCAAAGCCCACTGAAACACAGGGAAAAGAAAGTGAGGCTTGAAATACCACTAAGAGGAACTGCTGGAGTGGAAAGGATGGCAGGCAGCCCTCAGTCTCAGCCAGGCTTGCCTAACCCAGCCAGCTCACAACAGCAGGGAGAAATCACACCAAGAGGAATTGCCATGCCAGGAAAAATCACTTATTTTGCTCAGAGCTGTTAAGCTGCACAAATCATAGCTTGTCTGCTGTGAAAGCAATTAATTGCTACTGTGTGTTTTTGCTAGAGATGTAATTAATGGCTTGAACCTCTTCCCAGAGAGATCAACATTCTTTTTCCAATGATTTTAAAAAAAACTGAAGCAGCCAAAAGGACATAAGCTGATTTCCAGAATCTCTTGCACACATAATTTGTTAAAAAAAAAAAAAGTGGCCCTGAAGAATATGAATGAACAAACAATTCTATGTTATGAATCTTCCATTCAGGGATTGCCTTGGTATTTTATGAAGACTATCTGATAAAGAATAAACAGCAGTTCATAGGATTTTAAGGATCACACCAACTATAACTCCTGAGTAAGATGAAGTAAGTTGAATACAAGTGAGATGAAGTGAGTTCAGTAGAGCCAGGACTCTTAAACTCTTACTCTGATCCTAAGAAAATCTGACCACAGTATGATATGGTCTTTGCTCAGGGAAGAACACAGAATAGATTTCCTTTTCTATACACACAGTTGCTCTCTCAGGCTCTTTAATAATATGCTGCATCAAGCTTTAAATTTGAGGGATTGCATCAGTAAGGAACTCTCTTTGCATACTCACACCCTCCTTCTCTGAACAATATCCACATAATCTTCAGAGCGAGCGTAATATCCATCAGGGCTCAGGGCTCCCCAAAAATTTGACCACAGCTTTTCATGCCGGCTCACCAGGGGGGCAATCACCAGCCTGGGAGCAGAAAAGAGAAAGGATTTATCACAGAAGGAAAAATATTTATAAATCAGAGGACTGTAAGAGTTAAGTTCTCTCTTGATTAAAGAGTTGCTGCTCCTCTTACCTCTGCTGGAGCAAAATTCCACATAAGAGGCAAACATGGCTACAATTTACAATGGTTTCTAAGAATCATATTTGTTCTAGTAACTATATAAAAACAAAACTAGGGACAATCGACTGCCTAAAATATAGTGATTAAAGCTACAGTTAAATAAAAGAGCAAGAAGAGGCATTCATCTAACATTTCACTTCTGGTGTTTTGCACATCTAAGAGATAAAAGAGCTCACTGCATTCCTTGTGTGAAAGATGACCAAGAAGGATTGCTCAGACCAAAGAACTCACTTGTTCTGTTCAATCAGGATCCTCAGAGTCTCTTTGTTCTTCAGAACTATCTCAGCATCCAGGCTGAAGTAATAGTCACAGTCAGGATTCTTTCTGCATAAATCCCTGTGGCCAGAGAACAAGAAAAGTCACATCAAAATCCTCCTGGAACAGACCAAGACAAGGGATAGAACACCAGGAATTCCCTCACCTTATAAATTAGGGATATTCTCTTGGGAATATTCCACTATGGAATAACTTTTATTCCATATAAACTAAGGATATTCCCTTGGGAGCTCAGTAAAGTTCAGTTTAAGATAACCCAGAGAGCCAGTAGAGTACAACAAGCACATCAGATTCAGGATCCAACAAACACAGTGAGAAACAGCCAAAATCAACTTTTAACAAATGGTTTCCCCAGCACATACTGAAAAAGTTCCCATTTACTGTTGGCCCAAATCCAGGCCAGAGCTCAAATTTACACCTCCTGTTCATAGACCAGAATTTATTCTGCCACTAGCTCTTAGTTTTACTGCCACACTCCTCTTCAGAGATATAGTTGATCTATGACTGGGTGGTTAATTGTTTGATGAGGGTGGGAGGTACAGGGCTACCCTAACAGACCAGTAGGAACTTGGTTTCTGAAACTAGAGATAAAAACTGGACTGCCTTAGTTTGGAGACAGGATGACTCAGATATTTATGGTCTCTTCACTTACATGCCCAAGTTACGAGCCTCAGCATTATCCACCTTATCATCTGGTCCAATCACTTTGACAGCGAGATATTCTTTGCCATGCTCTTTAACAAAAGAATCCACCTGCCTCACGTGATGTTGCTCCTATGGCAAAGGAAAAATAAGGGGGAAAAACCCAAGTGAAATGGGTTCAACCTAGTCTGCTGCAATGAAAATGTCAAATGAGACAAATTCTTCCCAATTCCACATCAATACAACTGGATGAAGCTGCCTTATAGGTGACAAATATTGGGATTATGGGGTCTGGAAGTGTAGTGAAAGGTTGCAAAGGTGCCCACAGTACAGGAGAAGGTATATGCATTCCCCACATTTGCTAAGACCATCACAGTCCAATTTTACTTACATGGTTGTGAATGAAGAGCTGGATTCTTTGCTTTGGATAATGAAGATTACGAAGGCGCAGGAAAAACTGGGAGAGGAAAGGGGTGGGCTGCTCGATGAAAATTCCAATCAGAATCATTGGCAATGCTTCATCCTAAATTCAGTGAGAAGAGAAGTGGTTGCTCATCAGACGTAAGATCACATTGTAAGCCTTGTCTTGAGAGCTTTGAACAGACATCAGCCTTACCTTGAACCCTGTGAGGCTTCGCAGACCCTCATCACACACTGTGCAGCCAGTTTCATAAGTCCATATCTGAGGAACATAGTTTCCCAGGTAGTTCAGCTGCAGCTGCAAAAGGGAGTGAGCCATGTTATGTATCTTAGGGCAGGAAGTTTCTTTGTACTAACCCCCAGGATAAGACCATATTTCATCAGAACTTCATTTACCTTCCTCCTGGACTAAGGAATCTGATAATCTGAGGGTCTAATCACGTAGAATCATAGAATAGTTTGGGTTGGAAGGGACCTTCAAGATCATCGAGTTCCAACCCCCCTGCCATAGGCAGGGACACCTCCCACTACATCAGGCTGCTCAGTGCCCTGTCCAGCCTGGTCTTGAACACCTCCAGAGAGGGGGCATCCACAACCTCTCTGGGCAACCTGTTCCAGTGCTTCACCACCCTCACAGTAAAGAATTTCTTTCTTATGTCAAGTCTAAATCTACCCCCTTCCAATTTACATCCATTGTTTCTGGTCCTCCCATTCGATATCATATTAAAAAGTCCTTCCCCTGCCTTTCTGTAGGACCCCCTCAGGTACTGAGAAGTTACTCTGAGGTCCCCAATGAGCCTTCTATTCTCCAGGCTGAACAACCCCAACTCCTTCAGCCTGTCCTCATAGGGCAGTTGATCCTTGAATGAGACCCATCTTGTTCCTACAGACCTGGCCCACTTACTGTTTCCCAAACACAAATGTACTCAGGGGATGACTGTAACTGATGCACTTGAGCCTAAAGGGTCCCTTTGCAACAAAAAACATATCAAATCTTTCCTTCAGGCCACCCACTTACCTTGGTGGGTCCATTTCCATGAATCACCACAGGCAGAGTGTCATACAACAAGTTTCTTGCTCTGACTCGGGAGTTTTCAAACTTCAGAACTATCTCATCTGCAAATGACAGTGCTTTTATTAATAATTAGCAGCACAAAGCCTCATTGCTGCTGAAAGATGAAAGCAGGGGCATGGAGTTTAAGGGCTACAGGAAGGAAAAGGACACCAGGACTAGTAAAATCAAACAATCAGGTCAGAAGCCTGGTACAGTCAGTGAGTGTTCACAGGCAAAACCTGACCACATCTCACCTTCTGTGGCATTCCAGACACAGCTCTGAAGCAGAAAGAGAGGCAAGCCCTTGGCAGGGCTGTGTGTTATTACTCGAACCGAAGTCCCTCCCCGTTCCAACCCCCAGGGCTAATTCAATCAGACAAGCCTGGAGATCAAAGGAGCAAGGAGGTGTGAGATGGAAAACCTGACCTGAATTTCCCCAGTTGAGAGGGAATTGCAATGAGAACTTGGTTACCTGTAGGATAACTGCAAATAAGCCCCAGAACTCTGGCAGAGCCTTACTCTGCAGGGGCAGGAATCTCTGAAATTTAATCCCTTCAGCCACAACACAACTTTATTTCTGGTATCAGCACACGGTTACATTCCAAGGAGAAACAAACTTTCATCTCACCTAATGCTCCATTTAAGTTTTGGAAAATCCGGCTTCTGTGGTCCAGACTGATGTTGATACTTGCCTTTAGAAGAATGAGAGAAATACTTTTAATGAGAAGACAAGTGGGCAGCCATTTTTACAAGTGAGAGACCCTACACTGAGTTACAGATCTCACTTTTCAATCATTTCCATACTCTCCAAGCTCTGGAGCCAGAAACCCTCCCAGCTAATCCTCATTTTTCAGTTGAATCTGGGACAACTGGCCATTCTATAAAACAATTCAAATATATTGTATTGAGCAAATAAACATTTCCAAACTGCCACGTGTGTGCCAATAATAATACACAGCACATTAATGAAAGGCCACACATAATATGCAGGAATCCCAAGATAACAAAAGCATCTGCTGTGAAGACAGTTCTTTGCCACCCATGCACAGGGTGAGCACTAGCCCAGGTGTTGCCCCAGTCAAACCAGAACACAAAAAGGGTGCAAGGCCAGTTCATGCAGCCTTTGTTTCTGCTGCAGGTCACACTCTGACTGGGTTTTTGTCAGACTAAAACCCATCTCTGACATAACAAGACTCCAGTACCCCTCCAGGTTGATTCCTGGCAAGGACAGCAGGGTGCCAACATCTGTCAGAGTGCCAAGGGAGTGGGATTACTCAGCCTTTGTGTGGCCCTGGGCCAGCACTGCAAATGAGAACATTAAAAGAACTCTCCATGCTGATGTATTATAGGCCATATTCACATCTGGAGAAGGAAAACAACACAGATGTTTTGAATTTGTTACCAACCCTGCTGGTAAAAAAAGTGCAACTCCTTCTCTAATCAGCATAAAAGCAGTTTCCCATTTCTAATGTTTCCTCTTGATTCTACTGTCACAGTTTGACTTCTCAGTTTCCCATGCACTAGTGGTGTCCCTCAGGGACAGAGCACATTGCACAATGCACAACTGGGCAGGGCCAACAGGATAGCAGAGCAGTCACTGAAGTTCAATCTGCAAGTGATTCACTTCTTTTACTGTTATCAGCATACTGCACTGAGGATTAACAGCAATGCTACACCTACCCTTTTTTCTGGATCCAAGAAGATCTTGGTGTAGAAGAGCTGGTCACTGTCATCGTCCTGCCCTTTCCACTCCTCCACGAGCTTCTTCAGGTTTGGAGCATAACCTATGAATCCTGTGGGAATAAGGATGAAGAGGTGGTGTGATCCAGACAACCCCAAAAAGGCATGTTCTCCTGTATCTACATGCTCTCTCTTCTTTCACACAAAAGAGGAAAAAACTCCAAGAGGTTCTGAGCTGAGAGAAGGTTCTGTGTCTTACCTCCAGAACCCAGGAAGCGCTTTCCTTCTCGCACCTGGGGGTACTTGGCTTCCAGCTTTCTGTCGGGGTAGATGTAGTTCTCTGCTGAGAAGACCACCTTGCTCTTAGCTTGCTTGAACTTCTTCACCAGTTCTGCAGGGCCTGATGCAAAGACTACATCATAGCTAGAATAAAAAGCAATCAGGAAAGGGATAGAAAAGTACTAAGTCACTATAACTGAGTCAGCACAACGTTTCCAGCAACAGCTAATTCTTCAGAAATCTCTTTCTTTTAGTTAGAGACAGATAGAGGCATTCCAGCCCTGCTTTCATGTTGCTGGGCACATGAAAAGACATCAAGGCTCCACACTGTCCACATTTCTCTGGCAGACAATTCTTGGCTTTCAGGATTGTGCTGCAGCCTGCCTCACCTTACAAAACAAATAATTCTGGTAAGAAAGGACCTGCTGAGTTCCACAGAAATTTTCTCTCATTATCTGCAGATAGAGGCAGCCAAATTCCACCCTGGCAGAAGCAGGTAAAACACTATCAACTTTATGCAAGAGCTGGAATCGACCTGCTCTGCTCAGACCCTCCCAGCTGCCACAGATGCAGCTCTGAGCAACTCCCAGGCAACTGCAGAGAATTCATTCACAGGGAAAAAAACCCCAGATCTAAGCACATCTTCCAAAAGCAACCTTCTTTACAGTTAATTTCCTCTTAGTAAGAGCCTATCCAAGCAATCTTATGATTCAGTTCGTGGCAAATACTTTCGAAGCCATTACCTGTCTACAAAAAGGATGATCAAGTCGTCCTTATCCTCATACTGCTTCAGGGCTGACTTCAGGAGACGGACCTTCTGCCCACCTCCTGCTGGTTTCTTGTCATCTCCACCCTGCCATTCCTCATCCAGCCCCAGCACCTAAAGAACAACAGGCACAGGGTCTGATGAACATGTCACATGCCCAGTAAGATTCACAGAAAAGGACTAGACCCCACAAATTTACTATTTTATAGCTCACAGTGCAGAACACAATAGAAAATCAGTATCGGGACAGAGAGACTGGGGATATACATGGCTTTTGAGCTATTCCCTGGATTGTCAGAGTAACACAAAGGACTCAGCAGCAGGGAGAGAAGCACACTCTGTACTGTGTGTTTTGGCATTGCAATGGACAAGTGCCATGTACCTCCCTTCAGCAGGAGCTGTGGGTCTCACCTCAAGCCAACACCCAGGATGGAGTAAGAAACTGCTGCAGAAATGCTCCAGTCATGCTATTTTTCATCCAACCAAGTGTCCTCCCTTAAGCTTTTATTTAACCACTTTGTGGGCAATTCTTACCCACTCCACACTAACAAAGTTCCCTCTGCCAACCCACTACTGAGGCTGTTAAATCATCACCTGGACTTTGTAGTTGAAAAACTGAGCTGATCTTTTGAAGCGCTGCAATCCCTCAGTCTGCTTGGTGGCAACAGTCAGGACCAGCAGGTTCCCTGCACACAGGAGAAAGCACAAGAGACACATTCAACTTGTGTTGTTTTCACAACCAGCTCTTCCACACCTAAAAAAGAGGCTTCACTATCAGGTGGGGATAATAGCCTTAAAGATACTTGACAGATTTGATAAGGGAAGTCAAATCCCAACCACATTCTCCTCCCAAACTTCTTTTTATTTCCTTATAATTACAACAAAGATAAAAATTTTCTGAAATTTCTCTATGGCACCACTGGAATATGATTTTTCATGTGGAAGCTCTGATTTCTTCATTGTAATGATTAAATTCCATACTTCATGTTAACACTTCTGCCCAGGCAGGAATCTGTATAGGCTCTGGCAGTAGAGCTTCAATATGAATCCTGACCATATGATTTTAACATCAGAAAATACCAGGAAAAACTGAAAGCACATTTTTTTGGCTTGAGCAGGATTCTTTTGGAACAATGAATTTTTTTTTTTTCAATGGATGTACCAGATGCATCTTCTTAGTGTACCCAAACTGTGCTCTGCCTCATCTTGGAGATCTAGAAACTAGAGTCCTACATACACCAAAGGCAGCAAAAGTAAAAAAATAAGTGTAAACCTCCAAGAAAGGAAGAAAGAAGAAATTACCCAAATCCTCTGCCTGCATCAGAATAAAAAGAGGTGAGATTGAGAATACGTCAGTCCTAATTTTATTTTGCTAGACATTCATGCAGACAGAAAAAGTGAGTGACAGATAAAAGAATCCATATCCTTGCACAGTTTTTAAAGGCAGATTTTTAGAGGCATGGAGTGCATTCTTAATCCAGCTCCTCCAGCACATTCCAGTTGCTTGTGTCCTCTCCAGTCAGAGGGTGCAAATAAATGAGTAAAATATGTATCTCCTCAGGGAATATGTTAAAGCCATTTCAGTTTCTAGCCATATGAAGTTGTGCAGAAAATCACAGCTGCTTTACTGAAGAGCTTTGAGCTCAGAGCTACTGAGAAGGCAAAGATCATGCTGCTCATGGGGGCTTGTCAGAGAGGAATATAAAGATCAACATCAAATATTTATACCCAAAAAGAGAGGAGAAAGCATATGATAAATACAGAAAGGAGTCTGACTGCTACACAATTATTTCAGCTAGAATTTTCAGAAATCTCACATTAATTAAATTACTAATTCTCATGTTGCCACTCCAATAAAGCAACAAACTGTTTATATGTCATTTGATAGGACTGCCAGAAGCTTGCAGGAGAGCTAAAGGGGATGAACAGGAAGGAGAGTCCTATTTCCAAGACAGGAAAAGTTTCCCCAAGCAGCATGTGAACTCACCGGGACATGGCAAAGAGAAAACTACCCTTCCCAGCAGAATTCCAAGTTAAAAGATTACCCTCTCCTGACTGGTCTGTGGGGGAAAGACCCTGAGAGACATTAAACTTGGTTTCTGTTCTGAAAAGTCTCTACAGTAGCAAAAACTTTCCATCTCCAGAGACATTCCTTCAGGCCAAAACTAGAAGCTCATGCTGAGCTGTGCTGCCTCCGCTCCTGATCCTTTAACCCTTTTTTCTCTAAGACTTTGATGAATTGCTAATTCCAGAGACTGAGAGTAAACTCTTTTACTTTCAAGTAGAACCTGTGGGCATTTTAGAAATCCAGAAGCAGATTTCTGCTTCCCTGTTTTCCATATCTAGAAGTTGTACCCTATTCTGGCTGGGCCCAGAGACTCCTCAGGCCATGCTGACAATTAGATATCATATAAATATATGGTATCCCTCTGTTTTTCCATCTGTAGAATGATAATTCACCACTTCTGTGAGTTTTTTTGATGTAAAGGAACAAAGAAGTGGAACAGGGACTCTGATACTAACACTGGACAGATTTCTGAGTTTTTACAAAAGTAAAAGTCAGTGACAGGATGAGTTCAGTTACAAAAAAATTCAGAGTTATTTACTTCTGCTCACTCCCCCGGAGGAACACAGCTGCAGCTGCATTTTGGGACAAGGGATGAATTTATCCCTAGGCTGTGCTTTTGGAAATCTTACTGTGCCACATCCTGCTCAGACAGTGGCCAAGAAAATATCATTAATATGGAGATCGAATAGAAAAGGAAAAAAAAAAAATCAGTGCACAATTTAATAGTGGGTAATATAACCTCTGTAGTAGATTTACATTCATTAAAGCTGGTAATAGAGTCAATTAAATACAAATAACTAGAGGATAGAGGACTAGAGAACAGAGAAAAAATAACTAGAGAACACAACAAATAATTAGAGAACAGAGAACTAGGAAACAGAGAAAAAAAATACTAGAGAACAGAAAACAAACAACTAGAGCTTTTGCAAAGATTTAAAAGGGAGAAAACAGGTATCATCATTCTTGCATTACTCTGGGGAAGCAGAAATGGTGTCCGAGGCTTGCCTTACACAACCCAGAGCCTGTCTACTGACTGAGGCACTCAAGAAGCACGAGTGGACACCCACGCCATCCTCGGAACCCGGCAGCAGACTCCCGGTGCCACCCAGGGGCTCAGCCTCCACAGTGGCCACCAGTCCCCGAGTCGGGCAATGCCCCAGAGCCGGACTGGGGTGACAAGGACAGTGGTGGCACCCACAGCACCCACCAGCTCGCCGTGCTGCTGGCTCCCAGCCCCTGTCCCGGAGCAAACCCCCCCGGTACCTTCGTGCTGGGCGGCACGGCCGCTCTCCGCCCCGAGCAGCGCCAGCAGCGCGCAGGGCAGCAGCACCGCCGAGCCCACCATGGAGCCGACTTCCCCGCCTCGATCCCTCTCCGGGAGCCGGGATTCGGTGAACGGTGGCTCCAGAAAGCTCCGGAGCTGCTGGAGTCTGTGCCACGCACCAGACCCGCCCGGGAGGGACGGGGGGAGGAAGGACGAAGCGGGGGAGAAGGGGGAAGCTGTGGCTCCTCCTCCTCCTCCTGGTCCGCCCCGGCCCCCGCAAGAGGCGGGGAGGCAGCTGGGGCCGGTTTGGGAGAGAGAGAAGGAAGCCCCGGGGCTGTGGATTGTGCGAGGAGAGGGAACCGAGCATCTGTCTGCCCTTGGGGAGGTTGGTTTTGGACCTACAGCAACATTATGAAATTACCTGGGGTGCGGGATCCAGCAGGTCTTGTTGCAGCGGGTCACAGCCACATCCATGGGGCTGCAGAGGAAGACAGAAGCATTAAACAAACCTGTGGGAGAAGGGGATTTGCTTTCTCATCAGCTTCAAGCAGTGCTGGGCTGCATCTGGCTGACACAGTCATGAAGTGTGGGGAAAAAATGCAAGACAAATGGATTATCACAGGTCTGGAAACTGGAAACCCTGGTTAAATACCTTCTTCCCCACCTCGTCATCCCTCCTTGGTGAACACAAAGTCTGCTCCAGTCTTGTTTCCTTTACCAACTGGATTTCTTCAGCCATATAAATATCCTTAAATCTCACACTTATATCTTTATGCTGGATTTTCTTATTCTAGCCCTGATGACTTACCCACACATCTCTTTTTGGCTTGTTTTAGTCTTCCAAGGGCCATGCTATAAATAAGAAATATTCCCTGTGCTTCATGAGAGCACAATCACAAATAACTTTTGCTGTTACTTGTTTATTCACTGAGAATATTCTTGAATGTGTTCAAAGCACTTTTGTTTCCATTCCCTTGCCCCAAAGCAGGAATTCCCTCATAATTACCAGGCAAATAGAATATTCCTCATGCTGTGGGCAACGATCCAAGGAAACACTCATTCCCCCTAAAATGGTGATTTCAGGAAACTTCCTTCTGCAAAGCTGCCAACTGCACTAAATAGAAAAAAAATAAAGAAGAAGAAAAAAAAAAATCAAACACACTTTCACTTTAGATTTCTTCAGTATTTTGCAAGCCCAGGCGAAGCCCCTGGTAAATCCTGAGCTCCTTTAATCCAGGAGCCACTGCAGAGGGGTTCAGCCCCTCACTTCCAACCTCAGACTGAGGTCTATTAATCACCCTAGTCTCTTAAAATTCTCATTTTAACGAAGTTAAACCTCTCCATTCCGAAATGAAAGGGGTCTGTTGTACACTAGGAATCATGAATGCAACATTGTTTATGGTGCTAAACTCAGACTAGCCCTGTTTGAGAGCTCTGTTTGCACTCTGCAGCTCTGCCAACCAGCCAGCAGATTTGCTCCCTCTGTTCCCGTGTCTGTAAGGCTCCCTGGGCTCCCTGGGCTCCAGCTGCAGAAGGCTGCCGGGCATTTGAAGCAGAGGCAGCTGCCAATACAGATGTTGCAGTGAGTACGTGCAACACGTGCTCCCGGCAGAGCCACAGCTTCCTAAAAACTGAAAGGATCAGGATTCAGTTTTTAAAGCAGCTTCAAAGCACAAGAGACCCGAGAGTCCAACAGCTCCACTGCAATGCATAAGGGACAATCTCATCCCCCTTTTTTTTTTTTACAGATTCCAGTGCCTCCCCTGCAGTCATAGAATCGTGGGTTAAAAGAGACCTTAAAGATCACCAAGTTCCAACCCTCCAGCGATGGGCAGGGACACCTCCCTCTATTCCAGGTTGCTCAATGCCTCATCCAGCCTGGCCTTAAACACCTCCAGGGATTGAGGGGGCATCCACAGCCTCTCTGGGCAACCTCTTCCAGGGTCTCACCACCCTCACAGGAAAGAACTCCTGTCTTCTTTCCAGCCTAAATCTCCCCTCTTCCAATTTACATCCATTATTTCTAATCCTTCCATCACGTATCTTATTAAAAAGCCTTTCTGTAGCCCCCTTCAAGTATTGAGAAGCTCCTATGAGGTCCCCCCTGAGCCTTCTCTTCTCCAGGCTGAACATCTCCAACTCCTCCAGCCTGTCCTCAGAAGGGAGATGCTCAAAAGCCTTAATTGCAGGAAGAAGTAAAGAAAATGCCTTTGCTCTGCTCCCCTTTGCCTGGGTCACTGGCTCCATCAGCTGAGGAATGTCACACTTCATCTTAACACAGTTTCCTTTATAGTTTGCTACTGTTTGGAGCCCAAAGCCTTCTATGGTTTGATGTGTGAGTCCAACTCACATCATCAAGTTTCATCAAGTTTCCTCCTCTATTTAGTACGGCAACAGGAGCAAACTGCCACTGGAATCATGGGCATGCATCTATGGGAAAAGTCCGGAGTGGGCCTGGATGCAGTAACTCGGGAAGGAAAGACAAATCCTAAACTGGATTAAAGCCGGAGCTGCTGGATGACACCCGCGGCTGCAGCACCGGGGACATCGCGGCCCTCCCCCTGCGGGACGCGGCAGCCAGAGACAGGCAGAGCCCGGTGCCGGGAGGTGGAATCCGCAGCCTCGGGGCATCGGGAGCTGAAGCCAGAGAGGGCGGGGAGCTGGGAGAGGGAACCCGGAGCAGAGGGAGGAGCGCTGAACCGGGGCGGGCCAGAGCTCCCGGCCAGGCACCTCCTCAGAGGTTGTTCGGACGAAGCTGTCGCAAAGCGCCGCAAAGGGCGTGAGGAGCCGCCGCACGGCACTTCCGGGCGGACGGACGATGGCGGCGTGAGGGTCGCTGCGCGGAGAGGGACGGGCCGGGAGGAGCCG
>VZTY01005181.1:25374-59423 GCA_013400935.1 Turnix velox | reverse complement strand
CCAAGCAAACTAGAGTGCTAATATTTGAATTTAGACCTTAATGCACTTTAACACTTACATTTCCCACCCTTTGGAAAGCATTAGATTTGTCACATCCTTTCCTATATATAACAAATGTAACTAGTAATTTATTTGAAGTCTTATGCTGGCTATACCTACTAGACCTCAGAATATTTTTTTTTTTAACCTTTACAAGGCACTTGTTAAGTCCTACTGGCAGAATTTTCTAACTGAATAAAATGCAGAGTTGGATTCTGGATTCAAGTCAGAATCCCATGAAGAGTACAAAGAAATTACTCTAGATAACTTCAGGAAGCCAAGATGTAGTATTTTCTTGTTTCCTCTCTCTATTATCTACTTAGAAAATTGTTATTAAATATGTTAAATATGAATGAAGAGAAGGCTCAAGAGGGACCTTATAGTAGCTTATCAATACCTGAAGGGGGCCTACAGAAAGGCAGGGGTAGGACTTTTAATAAGATATGTGATGGGAGAACTAGAAATACTGGATTTAAATTGGAAGGGTGTAGATTCAGGCTAGATATAAGAAAAACTCTTTACAGTGAGGGTGGTGAAACACTGGAACAGGTTGCCCAGAGAGGTTGCGGATACCCCCTTTCTGGAGGTGTTTAAGGCCAGGCTGGACAAGGCACTGAGCAGCCTGATCTAGTGGGAGGTGTCCCTGGCTATGGCAGGGGGGTTGGAACTTGATGATCTTTAAGGTCCCTTCTAACCCAAACTATTCGATGATTCTCTAACTAAATTTCTTTAACAATTATTTTTATTATTCACTTATTGCTTTTCTGTCTAAATTCTGCTTGATTTAAGACAATGACCTTGCACTTGTATACTTAATTTCTTCTTAATGTCCCATGAAGATGGGTGGTCCAGGCCATCAGAATGAGCAGCTAGAGCTGAAGAGAAGACAGCCAGGCAGCTGCATGCTTTCAGACTCTCAGACTTGGGGCAAAGCAGCCAGAGCTGTATCATATGGACATCAGAAAAAGTTCAAGAGATGTTTCCAAAATGTGAAAAGTATTAGAACACCACTTTTATAACTCATGAAAGCTTTCATAAAAAAGATAAAGAAGTTTTGGCCCTAAATACTTACGTCTCTAGCTCCATAATAGAAGCTTTAGCACCTTGCATATATCATAATTACCTTAATCATACCTAAAATTATTTATGGTAGTATCTGAGCATTCATGACTGTTCACCCTACTGACAATTTAAAACATGATGGTTCCTCTTCCAAAGAGTTTAGAAGAGCAGAACACAAGAGAAAACAATGAAGGATTCCATTTTTAGTCTGCTGCTAAGTAGACNTTCCAATGTTGGAAGGCAGATCTTCAGAGGTATTTCCTACCTTCCTAAGCCATTTAGTAGTAAATGACACAGTTTATCTTCTAAAACACTCAGGTTTCTGCACAGATTATCCACAGTCAGGATACTGACCAAATATTGGGAGTAAAGAATTTAACTCCTGTCATGCATTATCATTTTGCTAACACTATGTATGGGCAGAATAAAGTTGTTTCAGATGCATAAACCTTCTGGAAAATGGGTAACGTCTTAAGCAAATGTAGCTGCATTTTTACACCTGAGTTAATACAAAGTCATAGGAAGTGTAGAAAATCTGTCACAGTGCAGAAATTCCCCTGTATGACTGTGTATAAACCATACCATAAAACTGGATTTCTGTACCTAACACCATTTTGTTTAGACCAGATGATAATTAATATTGACACCAATTGACACTATTGACACCAATTCCAAATGACAGGGCTTCCACTGGAACAAAATGTCCTGTAGAAGTATTGAGCTGAATTTTCAACATTGCCAAGTATCCTTGATTCCTCATTTGCATTGGGATGCAAGGTGTTGGCACATCTGACATTGACTGTAATGAGCTTCCAATTTTATGCAGAATTTTCTTTTGTCAAATTCTCTCACTCTCTATCACCCCAAGCAAACTAGAGTGCTAATATTTGAATTTAGACCTTAATGCACTTTAACACTTACATTTCCCACCCTTTGGAAAGCATTAGATTTGTCACATCCTTTCCTATATATAACAAATGTAACTAGTAATTTATTTGAAGTCTTATGCTGGCTATACCTACTAGACCTCAGAATATTTTTTTTTTTAACCTTTACAAGGCACTTGTTAAGTCCTACTGGCAGAATTTTCTAACTGAATAAAATGCAGAGTTGGATTCTGGATTCAAGTCAGAATCCCATGAAGAGTACAAAGAAATTACTCTAGATAACTTCAGGAAGCCAAGATGTAGTATTTTCTTGTTTCCTCTCTCTATTATCTACTTAGAAAATTGTTATTAAATATGTTAAATATGAATGAAGAGAAGGCTCAAGAGGGACCTTATAGTAGCTTATCAATACCTGAAGGGGGCCTACAGAAAGGCAGGGGTAGGACTTTTAATAAGATATGTGATGGGAAGACTAGAAATACTGGATTTAAATTGGAAGGGTGTAGATTCAGGCTAGATATAAGAAAAACTCTTTACAGTGAGGGTGGTGAAACACTGGAACAGGTTGCCCAGAGAGGTTGTGGATACCCCCTTTCTGGAGGTGTTTAAGGCCAGGCTGGACAAGGCACTGAGCAGCCTGATCTAGTGGGAGGTGTCCCTGGCTATGGCAGGGGGGTTGGAACTTGATGATCTTTAAGGTCCCTTCTAACCCAAACTATTCGATGATTCTCTAACTAAATTTCTTTAACAATTATTTTTATTATTCACTTATTGCTTTTCTGTCTAAATTCTGCTTGATTTAAGACAATGACCTTCCACTTGTATACTTAATTTCTTCTTAATGTCCCATGAAGATGGGTGGTCCAGGCCATCAGAATGAGCAGCTAGAGCTGAAGAGAAGACAGCCAGGCAGCTGCATGCTTTCAGACTCTCAGACTTGGGGCAAAGCAGCCAGAGCTGTATCATATGGACATCAGAAAAAGTTCAAGAGATGTTTCCAAAATGTGAAAAGTATTAGAACACCACTTTTATAACTCATGAAAGCTTTCATAAAAAAGATAAAGAAGTTTTGGCCCTAAATACTTACGTCTCTAGCTCCATAATAGAAGCTTTAGCACCTTGCATATATCATAATTACCTTAATCATACCTAAAATTATTTATGGTAGTATCTGAGCATTCATGACTGTTCACCCTACTGACAATTTAAAACATGATGGTTCCTCTTCCAAAGAGTTTAGAAGAGCAGAACACAAGAGAAAACAATGAAGGATTCCATTTTTAGTCTGCTGCTAAGTAGACTCAAGAAAAGAATAAACTTCTCCAAACATGAGGGGGTTTTAATGCATTTCTTACTAACACTACATTTTTAAATACTGTGAGTCTAACATAGTACTGTAATCTATTTTTTTAATTAATAAGATCTCTCATCAGTGACAATCAGAAGAGTCAATATACTCTTTGAAAAATGTGTTTGAAAATGCAACACAGTCCCTGAATGAAAGAACCCAACAGGAACATTTACTTACCAGTCAGCAGAGTAACTACACAAAAAGAAGGCACCAACAGTGGAAAAAAACCTTCCACTTTATTGTTAGTCATAGTTGAGACAGAAATCTGTATGAAAATTTGACTCGTGAGATTTCTCCTAGACTCTGTGAAAAGGCTTTGCCCCTAAAATCAGCAGATCTGGCTTTGAACTTTGAGCCCAAAGCAGAACCTGCCAAGAACATCTAATGCAGAGGGCTGCAATGTTTAACCTGGCTCCTATGCTCACTCTTTTCCTTTCCAGAGTCTCAGCAGCTTGACACATTGATGACACCTTGTTAGCAATCCTTCAATTATTTTCTAGACCACAGTGTAGAGCAGTGTCTTCACCAACATTCAAAAGGTTCCACCATAAAATCTAGTTCACGGAAAACACTATTTATTTTTGCTTTTTTCAAATTTAAAAGTTTTCCCCAGGCCTAATTGTCCTGTAGCAAAAATATTCTTCCTAAACATTATTTTCCCATAAACTTCGAGGTAGCTAAATTTCCTCTTCCTGATAGCCTGTATTTCTCTCTTCTAATTGTAAGAACTGTCAGACTTAAAAATTACCTGTTACTGGTAACTGCCTACACATGGGCTAGTACTGTACTATACAAGTTTCTAAAATACATTTTAACACCACTGCAATCCACTGCTTCACACCCATGCATGTTTTTAAATTAATGGCATTTTATAATTCCTTTTTTTCCAAAGTCTAGATAAATAGCAAGCACATTTTTCATTTAGGGGTAGGATTTCTTAGTAAGATATATAATGGGAGGATTAGAAATAATGGATATAAATTGGAAGGGGGTATATTCAGGATAGATACAAGAAAGAAATTCTTTACAGTGAGGGTGGTGAAACACTGGAACAGGTTGGCCAGAGAAGTTGTGGATGCCCCCTCTCTGGAGGTGTTCAAGGCCAGGCTGAACAAGGCATGGGGTGGCCTTGTCTAGTGGGGGGTGTCTTTGCCTTGAGCAGGGGGGGTTGGAACTAGATGATCTTTGAGGACCATTCCAGCCCAAACTATTCTATGATTCTATTATTTATTGAGTTTTTAAAGAGTGTTTTACTGTTTCTAAAAGTGAAATGTAGGCAATATTTATAATATGCATTTTTCAATATACAATTTGCATTCAGCAGCCCACATGGTAGATAAGTGTGTGGCCTTAACTGTCATTAATAATGGTATTTTTCCTTAATGTTTTAATTCCAGAAAGAAATCAGCATAATTAATGGCCTGATTGGAAAGATGCTGCCTTCTGCACTGCTGAAAACCAGAATTCTTTTAAAAAAAGCTCTGTTGCATGAGAACTCCATTAGTTCCAGCACTCAGATATGAGAGAATCCCAAGAGACAGGGCATTGAAATTGTCTCCAGAGAGTATTGGAAACTGTTTAAAAATAATATTATTTAGAAATAATACTATTTTAGTATCTTCACTAGTTAAGGAACTGGAATAATTTAAAGAAAGAAATTAACTTCTAACATGGAAGCAAGAGTCCTAAGTAGTACATGTATATAGCAAGAAATCCAGATATGATGTAGCAGTACCTTATATGAATATGTTTCAATGGCAAAATCATCTTAAGAGCAGCATTTCTAATCCTCTGGCAATCAAATGAATGTGCCTGATGTGCTGGCAGCATTTACTCATTAACTTGAAACTTAAAACAGTAATTTCATTATTCCCTGCTGAAATATATAAAGATTTAAGTTACATATCTGACATACATTAAGGGCCTGATCCAAATACCCACTGAAATCAGTTGGAAAATTCAACTAATTTAAAGTTATTTGGATGAATTTTAAAAATACTTCTTTCTAATCATTTATTGAATTATTATACAAACCTGCAGTGGTGGCCTTGACAAGTTTAAGTTCAGCAAGAACTTTAGAAGTTATATCAGAAGGATGTAGAGAGTCAAGAAAGACAACAGGCAACAATTATCTGTTGACATTTTTCAACCAGAGCCTTTGTAGGGGAAAAGATTAAATAAAATACTCATATACCTATGCTGTCATGTAACAAAAGATGAGCAAATGTTCTGCATATAATACCAAAAGATACAACAAAAGATACAGCAACTTCTAAATAATGAATAGTCAAAACAACTGAAGCTCTCCAACTGTGTTTAGGAGCACAAGGAAAAGTAGTAAGTAACTGGATACATGGCAGACACTCAAGATTGCTCTAGTTAAAAATCACTTTTATAGAGACCTGATTTTTTTTAAATCAATAACGGCAAAATTAGTAGCAGAATGCTGCTCCCATGCACTGAAAAAATTGAAAAACTCTCATTTATAAACAGCAAGACCATATTCAGCTGTACTTGAGTAGCAAAGACAACTGATATTTTCTGAAAGTGACTGCCAGTGAACAAGATTTATGTACATAATCTTAAAATATAGTTTTAAAATATACTTTAAGATACTTTAATATACTTTAAGAAAAGACATTTTATCTGCATAATTTTCTTTAAAGTCAGCTGAGAGAATAATCCAGGTCTAACACTGGAAATTTTCTTGAGATATAGATTTATTTTCAGTTCTATCAGAGCTGGCATTTTGTTCATTAGCAAATCTTGAGTCCTACTGCAGCCAGCGGCAATATTTCCAAAGCCATTATCTGAAATATGAGTAAGAAATAAAATATTTACATTTTAGCAAGCCTAAATAAAAACCATTGCAGGAAATTCTTGAGATCTTTTCAATATTTTAAATTCAAAAGCACCCAGACACTCACTAAACCAAGAAATACATTAATCCCACTGAAAGAGAAACAGACGCATGAGGTATATGTATTATGCTGAAATTTTAACAACATAATCCAAAATCAGGATCTGTTCCAAAAATACATCTACTAATCAAGCAAGAGGAAGGCACAACAATTTCTACATTCAACACCATTTATGGGAGCATTGGTGAATGTTGCTGTTGTTTTATAAGGTATTCACACATGGCAAATATGACTAGTTAGAAGTAAGGTCTGAATGTGTTTTTATAGGTCCATCATAAAGTAGGTTTTAAGTTCATATGGGATACAGAGAAAGATCCCCTGCAACCACAGTAACACAAAGCTCATTTACAGAATCCTTTACCAGCACATCACCTGCTCTGCACACCCTACCAGAGCAATATTCAATGAAAGCATGAATGGACAGAAGGATGTGTCAATTCAGTTGATTCCCCTTGTGTCTCCAAGGAGTCAATTCAAATGCAATAGCTGTCAGCTCACTCTTGGGCATATAAAGCAGTTCCTTTGACATATAAATCCTGCACAAAGTAAAGGACAGTTTCCTTTTAGCACAATGTTCTATCAAGAACGTGGATGTGAGACATTTCTTCCTGTGAAACAGTCCCTCCTCATACTTGCATGTAGAGATGTCACTGTTTGCCAGAGTTTGAACTTGTATAATTCCTCCCTGTGAAACAGTCCCCCCTCATACCTGCATGTAGAGTTCTCAACATTTGCCAGGAGTTTGAACTTGTATAATATCCTGGTCTCCAAACTGGAAAAGAATGGGTTTGATGGATGGACCACTCACTGGATAAGGAGCTGGTTGAATGGTCGCACTCAAAGAGTTGCAGTCAATGGCTCATTGTCCAAGTGGAAACCAGTGACGAGTGGTGTTCCCCAAGGATCAGTACTGGGACCAGTGCTATTTAACATCTTTGTAGGAGATATGGACAGTGGGATCGAGTGCACCCTCAGCAAGTTTGCAGATGACACCAAGCTGTGTGGTGCAGTTGATACACCTGAAGGAAGGGATGCCATCCAGAGGGACCTTGACAGGCTTGAGAGCTGGGCCCAAGCCAACCTCATGAAGTTCAACAAGGCCAAGTGCAAGGTCCTGCACCTGGGTCGAAGCAATCCCAAGCACACATACAGGTTGGGTGGAGAGTGGCTGGAGTGCAGCTCTGAAGAGAAAGACGGAGGTGTCAGTTGATGACAAACTCAACATGAGCCGCCAAGAACTTGCAGCCAACACTTGCAGCCAAGAAGGCCAACCAAATCCTGGGTTGCATCAAGAGAAGTGTGACCAATAGGTCAAGTGAGGTGATTTTGCCCCTCTACTTGGCTCTGGTGAGACCCCACCTGGAGTATTGCATCCAGTTCTGGAGTCCTCAACATAAGAAGATCATTGAGCTATTGGAGCGGGTCCAGAGGAGGGGGGTTGGAACTCGATGATCTTTAAGGTCCCTTCCAACCCGAACAATTCTATGATTCTATTATTCCATATAATAGTCATGTGCAGCTCAGACTACAGCTGGGCTCTGCACACAGGAATTTGTTTGCAAAAACATCCCCAGAAAAAAAAGCAGTCTGGCATGTTCCCCTGGGTGCCAAATAAGGCCTGAGGAGACAAGAATCTAAAGGAGGAAACTTCAAAAGGATAAAGTACACTGGAAGGAATCGTGCTGTGCCCCACCCCTACAGCTGCTGCTGAATCCTGATGTGCTTAGGGAGAGTGCTTCAGGGGAACAGCAGCAGAAAACACATCCTGAGATACTCATACTCTATGGATGCAAGTAGTCCACTGTGTTTTAAGCTCAGGGCAAGTTAAGCATGAATACTTTTCCCACAGCCAACAAGATTAAAACCCTATCATCAAAATAACTGTAGAAAAAAATCATACAGGTAATGAATGAATGGTGAGACAAATCCTATCAATTATGATCTTAAACGGAAAGAGGGTAGATTTATATTAGATATTAGGAAGAAATTCTTTATTCTGAGGGTGGTGAGACACTGGAATAGGCATTGTTGTGTTCAAGGTCAGGTTGGACAGGCCTTTGAACAACTTGGTCTAGCAGAAGTTGTCCCTGCCCTTAGCAAGGAAGTTTGGAACTAGATTATTGATCTTCAATGTCCTTTCCACCTCTAATCATTCCATGTTTTTGTTATCAGCTCCCTGTGTTCCCTGTGTTCTAGATCAGGTTTCGTATGGTGAAGCTTTGTAACCTTGGATCAGGCTCTTCTGAAACCAGCTGTATTGTAAGAAAGGACTGAACATGGAAAAGGAGTAAAATCTTGGTGGATAGGAGGGAAGAATAAAGAAAAGGATAACACAGAAAGATAACCAGCTTTGCCTTTAACCACGAGCTGGTCAGAGCAAGAAGAACCAGTTGGTTCACTCAGGCTCTCACACCTCCTTCACCTGAAATATGTCTGTTGGACAAAAGAAGACTCTGGGACCCTGGTTGTTGTGGGCAACTCATTAGTGAGAATCTGCAGATAGTATTGCAGATCTCACCCAGCAATATGGACAGGTTTTGCCTACCCCAAATGACTGCTAAATAGCCATTACTGGAGAATAGCTACCACAGCAAAGGCTTTATACAACTGGCAATGATCAACAGAAGGTAAAATGTGGGCTTAGAAAAATGGGTGCAAATTTTTGGAAAGAATATGAAATTCAGTTCTCCATATACTATGATTTTGTACTCTGTAATGTGGGACAATGTAATCCTACCTCTCATTTCCTCTGCCCAAAACCTACAGTCCCTGTATGAAAGGATGGGAGGACTAGGAATAATGGATGCAAATTGGAAGGGGGTAGGTTCAGGCTTGATTGTAAAGAAATTCTTTACAGTGAGGGTGGTGAAACACTGGAACAGGTTGCCCAGAGGGTTTGTGGATGCTGGACAAGACCAGGCTGGACAAGGAACTGAGCAGCCTGATGTAGTGGGAGGTGTCCCTGGCTATGGCAGGGAGGTTGGAACTCGATCTTTAAGGTCCCTTCCAACCCAAACTGTTCTATGATTCTATGAAAGGGATTAGCTCAAATTTTGAACATCACACAGGCAGCTGCCTGAGGGAGGCACTGGGAAATTTCCATGCTGTGCTCATCAAGAAAGAAATTGCTTTAGCATGGCATGACCAATTCATTCAAGAGTTTACCAAGTCCTGTGACAAACTTCCTCACTGTGGACTCTCAAGCAGCAAACAGCACATCTCTACAACACACACCAAGTGTGTTACAGTAAAAGAAATCACACCCTAGAAATTTCAGTTTGAGAGGTGAATTTGTGGTAGTGGAGTCTTGTTCCTAGCTGTGCTGGTGGAAGTTGAATTCCCTCCAATTATTCCCTGTTACTTAGGCTGTAATAGTTTTGATGATTTCTAGTATATTAAGCACTTCATACATTGTGTCTTTTGAAGCCTCCTATTATTAAATCGCACAAAGCACATTTCAATGAGAGTTAAGTAGTGGGGAAACATTCATCACCCTGGAAAAGTTCTTTTCTGAAATGGGTCCACCAGGAGGTGATGAGCTTAGGATGGAGCCATCTCCAGCAGCTCCAGAACAAGTTGAGAAGGAGATGAGGTGCTTCATGCCCCATGAGTCCATCTCTAAGCCTGGATGAGGGGCTGGAGCTGCTCAAAGCATCTCCAAGAGCAAATTGGAAGAGAGGGTGTGTTATACCTTGCAGTTTGTTGTGATAGGTGGTTATAGCACTGTCCATTATAGTCTGAGGAGGATGCCTTTCCAAAAGCAGGCTGAGGTTTTCACTTTTCTAAAAAATAAGATTATTAAGCAGTTTGATTGTGCTTTAGCTATTTTGGCAGCAGGGTTTCCCTTGTAACTGCTGAATAGATAAGCTACAATGATGCATTAACTCCGCTCCCAAGAAAAGTCACTCAAAAAATGAGCTAGTGCTATGCTCATTGATCAAACAGAAGAGATTTTGTAAGACTCAGTTCGAATGCATGCACTGGGAACCAACAAATCAAGAAGAGGAAGGGATGGGGCTTAATGGGGCCTGATGTCAATTGTTCTTGGGATACTTTATTTAGCATCATAACCTGTTACAAGAACCTACCTAGGTTGGTGATCACAGCTGGATACAGAGAGCATAAATACAGAGGTTGTGGATGCCTCCTCTCTGGAGGTGTTTAAGGCCAGGCTGGACAAGGCACTGAGCAGCCTGATGTAGTGGGAGGTGTCCCTGCCTTGGGCAGGGGGGTTGGAACTCAATGATCTTGAAATCCCTTCCAACCCAAACTGTTCTATGATTCTATGAAATCTGGGACCTCTGTGTAGCAAGTAAAGAGCAAGAAAGATCTTGAGACAGATCACCTCTGGATACCTCTTTCCCTAATTCTCATGTAGATAAATTAAGGTAATTAGATAAAACTCTGCAATGCTGAGAGACAGAAGTAGCATATCTGCTTCTGGAATCCAGTAATGATTGCACAATGTAAACTGCAGTGTAAAGAACTTTTAATCTCTTCATCTGGAAAAACACTATTTGCTTAATATAGCAATCTGATACCAGAAATAGTAGCAGTTTAGTGCTTTCCTTCATGCAAGCCAAAAACAATTATACTAAAACTGCTAATAATACCCTTGTACAGATTGTTTCTCATTATTTTCCACTTGAACTCCTATTTAACATAAAGCTGAACAATGGATTCTCAAGCACCAAGTTGAGAAAGTTCCAGTATGAAACGTGAATTCAGATAAAATTCAACTAAATTAGTCAACATTTAGATCCTGCTGCAATAGTATATGTAGCTGACTTTATTTCTAGAACAAAAAAATCTTAATCTTGAATTTCTCTTCAAAAGCCTCTCTGAATTATCTAAGAAACTTGAGGCATTTCTGAAGATAGGTATAGAAATACAGAATTTTGTACACATTTTAGTAAAACAGTTGTTTTCTCAACTTACTTGGAATTTCAGTGTTTAACAGATTATCTCCAGAGTGAAAAGGTTGACCCAAGAATCAATGTTAGGATACACATGGATTTTAACACTATGTTCTTTGTCCTGGATCAGTGAAATCCCACTTAAACTTTCTTCTTCAAAACAATTGTGAGGGAGGATGCTTTGAAGGTTATTATGGGCCTTAGATCCTATAAATTCTGCAGAACTGACCTTTTTTGTATGACTCAGTAAGATATATATATGTATTAATTTGATTGTATAAACAGAATCAGAGGTCAATGCAATGATTATAAATGAAATATGATTATTTGTATAAGAGTAGTCCTCAATCTAATACTTAAATACTGATATAGGGTTGGGATTTTTAACTGTGTGCTAGTAAACTGTGATTTGAAATGAAGGCACATCAAAAATAAATACAGCAAACCACAGCTAAAGATTTGTTCCCACAGATTTGGAAAAAAAAAAGAAATGTAGTGAAATAATTAAATGTTTATAAGAACTTCAAAATCCATTTCATTTAATCTTTTTTATAGTTTCTTAATTTCAAAGAATTGGAATCCACAACATTTTTATTGAGGTTTTGGTTTATTTCCTACAATGCTGCTTTAAAATTCTTTCTTTCTCATACTGCATTTGTGGAATCCACGCTACAGGGCAGAAAGGATTTTGAGGAAACACCATTCTGTAATTCTATTATTGCCAATGCCCTCAGAGTGTCAAAACTTGAACATCAGTGTTTAGGACTGATGGGTTGTTCAGCCTGGAGAAGAGAAGACTCAGGGGGGAACCTTACAGTAACTTATCAGTACCTGAGGGGTTCCTACAGAAAGGCAGGGGAAGGACTTTTTAATATGATATCAGATGGCAGGACTAGAAACAATGGATGTAAATTGGAAGGTGGGAGATTTAGACTTGACATAAGGAAGAAATTCTTGACAGTGAGGGTGGTGAAACACTGGAACAGGTTGCCCAGAGAGGTTGTGGATGCCCCCCCTCTGGAGGTGTTTAAGACCAGGCTGGACGAGGCACTGGGCGGCCTGATGTAGTAGGAGGTGTCCCTGCCTATGGCAGGGGGGTTGGAACTAAATGATCTTTAAGGTCCCTTCCAACCCAAACTATTCTATGATTCTATGACTCCAGAAGTACTCTCATGGTGCACAAGGGGCTATTTTTCTTTATTCTGTGTTTGTCAAGAATGATAAAGTGAATTGTGACATCCTTTCAGGTGGTTGGCACATTATAGAATCAAAGAATGGTTTAAGTTGGAAGGGACCTTCAAGATCATATAGCTCCAAGCCCCCTGCCATGGGCAGGGACACTTCCCAATACACCAGGTTGCTCAATGCCTCATCCAGCCTGGTCTTAGGGGGCATCCACAACCTCTCTGGGCAACCTCTTCCCTTGTCTTACCCTCCTCACTCTAAAGAATTTCCTTCTATCCAGCCTAAATCTCCCCTCTTCCAATTTGCATCCATTATTCCTAGTCCTGCCATCCTGGACCCTATTAAAAGTCCTACCCCAGCCTTTCTGTCACCACCTCCAGGTATTGAGAACCTAATCTGAGGTTCCCCCTGAGCCTTCCCTTCTCCAGGCTGATCAACACCAACTCCTTCAGCCTGAGATCTGGGCTTTTTGCCTACATGTATTGATTTGTAATCCTGCCACCACATGTTATTTTAATTTTCCACTGTCCAAAAAGTCTTATTCTAACATACTCCTAATCAGCATGTTTCTAAAAATATAGAACTTCACATGTGCAGCTTATAATGAAGTATTTTGTTACACAAGTTTGTACTCAGCAAATTTAAATAATGAGTCCTCCACTTCAATACATGAAGAACATGCTCCAATAAGAACATGGATCACAATTTCCCCTTTTTGATGCTTGATATAAGTCTGAAAAAGCCAGAATTTGGTAATAGTTGCCAAAATTAGAGTCCTCCCAGTGAAGCCAGAACACGAGGAGCTCAAATGGTGAAAACCAGTGAAGCCAATACTTTCTATTACACTCCAACAAACACTGCAGGACATCAAGAAATGAAGGTTTCAGGTTTGTTTTTCCCAGTGGCTTGTGATTTCTTCTGCAGCTGTTAACTACAGCAACTGATAGTCAGCTCAACAGTATTTTAGGCCAGAACAATTCCAGTCTGAAAGTGAGACTTAGATGTCTGCACCAAAAATAAAAAGGCTATCTCTTTGCAAATCTCCATGCTTCTAATTTAATTGAAATTATCTCTTACCAAACTCTTCTAGTTGTATGATCCCAATCTACTATGTCAGTAAATGGCATGCAATCACTTTATACCCTTTCATCTTTCTAATTCTGTGCCTAATAGGAGAAAAATTTCTACCTGTACCATTCAGCTTTAGATGCAGGAACAAAGAAATGTCACACTGAGATAACTGAGTTCAATGATGCATTAAGACATCTTTTGTGAAGGACAGAATTTCTGTATTTTCATGAAAATACCTTGAAATTCATAAATGAAAACTTACTACCTATGCCATAACGGCACAACCTTAATTACTTAGGTTTTATGAAAGAGAAATATGTATAAATTCATTCAGTATTATTACCAGGTGTTAATAAAACAGTCAAAGTCTGCTTTGTTTTATGAAAACAGACTAGGAGATGTGTGCTTAATTCAATTTTCTGCCTAATTGTGTTTTCATAAGCTATTTAAATGTCCAGGTCTTCTCAAGTTGCCACTCACAAAATCATTAGCATAATCACACATTTTACAGATACATTTTCTAAATATCTTTCAGCAGTAATGGCAATACAAGAACTCACAGAAAAAGATCTGTAAAAATTAAAGAAAAACAGGGAACATGAAAACCCGGGAAGGGCATGTTCTATTCTACAGAGCAATTTTTAGCATAATTGAAGTGTTTACACCATAGATTCACTATGTTTTTCTAACTAATTCCGAAACACTAGCTTGCAAGAAGTTCCCTTTGGCTTAATTCATGCAATAGAGTGGGGGGAAAAAAGTCTATCTTATTAAAATGCTTTCTGCAATAGCAGTGTAATTTGATGCTGCACTTGGTTTTTAAGTGTTTACTTAAGTTCTCAGGCATAATCATTAAGCACTGTTCCAGAATCATGGGGAAACCCAAAATGGAGGAAGCTGTGCAATCCCTCTCAGAGCTCTCCAATATGCTGGCGAGCAAACCACTTTTTCTTCTGGAAGGGGGAGGACTGTGGTTTTCCCAGTTCAATGATGAGCACTTTTCTGACTGCTTTTCAACCATGCTTTCTAGAGGCAGATTCTGACAGCTCAGGATTGTACATTCGAACAAGCAGGAATGTTGCTTTCGGAAAAAATAACAAATTACTGGCATTTTGAAAAAGTAACAGAGGTAGGTAGCTCTTCACTTTCCTCTAAACTCAGCTCTCATTTCAGATTTCACACTCACCACATTATAGTCTCAGCATGACTCTCAGGGGGAAGGAACAGAAACAGTAAAGAACAGTCTGAACAAGATTGTTGTCTTATCTGCCTTCATCCTTGGTTCTAAAAACCTTATGTTCAGACGGGAATTTAAACCTTTCTGTGCTTCAGACTCCATCTCCTTATCATTACACATATATTTTGTGATTTGGAGTCCTCTCAGTGTTATCAAGACTTTTATGTGGCAATCTTTTAATAAAGACTGTCAGACTTCTATTACCTTACAGTTTGGCACTTCATATTGCTTTCAAAGTATATTTCATGATATGGTATATATTTGAAAGTTTCTAAAATAGTAGCAGATTCTATCTATCCCCTTGGTTTTGTTTAGAAGCTCAGTAGGAGACAAAAACAATACAAAACATCACCTTTTTTTTAGAATATAGTTGTAAATACTACTACAGTTTATATACCAATCTATTACAAAGTAGTATTAAAAGTTAACTTAGTAATTAATTTCATTCTCAGGAAAATAAATTCATATTCTTATTTTCCCAGTGCAGAGTGGCTTTAATTTTCCTGATATCACAGGGAAAACTGCATTTTCAAAGCTCCTGGTTTAAAATCTTAACCAATCACGATAGAAAATTAGTCTGGTTGTGGCTACAGAAAGCAAGCCTTGTTCTCATTATGCAGTAAGTATTAGCTGTTTATAGATGTGACAGCTTTTTGGAAGTGATCCAAACCTATAGTGCTATTATTCCTAGTAAAATTTAAACAGCTGTAGTCATGTAATTCAAAACCCCTGGAAGGCTGCTGCAGTGCTTGTTCCACTTCAGTATACCATGAATACAGGATGCAGCCAGTCATATAAAGGATTTTCTTCTGCACAGAATGAAAGAAGTGAACTACAAACCTGAATGCAACCAGAAAGGTCCAAATAGATGAGACTGTGACAGCCTTTTCCAAAGCCCAGGTACAGTAAACCTTTGTCTCTGAAATTTCTGCTGTGAGTTAAACTCAGATGCTGCAAACTGGGGAAGCTGCTTTGCAAAAAAAAAGCCAAAATAGAGCAAATTACTACATGGGTATTCTACAGAACCAAAATAACTTAAAATACTATAGTGGAAGTGTTCTGAAAATTACTTAGAAAGTGTTCAATATGAAAAGAATTGTCTCCTTGCTGAAGTTTGAAAGTCCCTTTATGCTGTATTTTTTCCTTTGTTGCTTTTATTGCTAATTAGTGGGGGATTGCAATCTCACAATATATTTCACCATAAGGAAACACTATCATTTTAATGTTCTCAAATAGCTGCAAGAGCATATTTTTTTAATTACTGGGATTTTCGTGTGCATGCTTGGAAAGTAAAAAGACTTTTCAGTGTAAGTTTGCTGGGCTGTCTTTGTCATGGATTTTACAAGTAGTGCCTGCTGGAAATGAAAACCAGAACTCTACCAAAGGACATTATAAGCATAAATATACAGTTGGTGCTTCAAATCCCAATTTTTTACTAGGTACTATTTAAAAAATCTGACAAATAGAAAGTAGTACAAAAGGGAAATATCCAAAAGCAAATAATCCAATGCTAGGTTATTCCAGTTCTTTTGGGAAACCTTTCTTTATACTAAGAATTGAAAGAAATCAATCTGTATGAGTGGAAAATGTTAATCATTAGCTCCCTGTAAAAGTAAAAACCTATACCCTGAATATACATAAGTTTCCATCTACATCTTTGGTTTATAACACACTGAAAATTATTCATTTTGCTGAACTGCATTTCTGACTGGAATAAATAACAATTGCCATCAACACCACAAATGAAAGCACACAGAAAATCAAACCCTAGAATTAGAACATAATGCTCTGGTAGACATTTAGTTGCAGGGATATAGTCATGTAGTTCTGTAAGTCAGCAGAAGTAGGCATTTTAGAGAAAGATGGGAACACACACTGAGGAGCTGACTGCTTAAGGAGTGGCATACATTTTTGGAACAGACTTTATGCTTTAAATATAGAGTAGGGAAACATGCTAACTTGAACTTAACAGCAAAAAAAAAAAAAAAGAGATAGGAAGCTGGAAAAAAAGTTATAGTAAAAAAAAAGAGCATAGAAAAATATTAAGAAACTAAATATAAGATTTAATATAAGATTGCATTTCATGGAAAAGACAGCAACAAATACAAAGGCATAATAATGTGTATCAGAAAGGCTGCAATATCAAAACATGTTTGTGATGTGTTTTTGTTTTTAAATGAAAACATTTATTTCAAAACATAGAAATAAACATATCCTTCTTTGTAGAAGCATAAGTCTAGTAACATATTCTGCAGAAATGAGTGGGGAAAATCAAACTCAGAGGGCCCACTTCCAAACTTACCTGACCATATAGGTAATAAATTCAGAGACTGTTTTCTGTACTCTAATAATTCTGAATATTTTTAAACTGTATTTTTCTACAAGGCTGCACAACTTAAGACATAGACAAGCCTTTCTTATGGCATTTTGAAGACTGTCTTCAAAACCACACTATAATTTTGAAGAAACACTGATTTGTCTCTACAGGTCATATGACTCATTATTACTTCCCAGAAATTTTTGCACGTGCCTTCTGCCATTTTTAAAGGGCCAGCTTTCTTTAAACTTAAGTTTGAACACACAGACTGTAGAAAATTTATGTTTTCCATTATAACCAACTTCTGAAGAAATTCTGTCATACCAGTTTTTCAATAATTTCAATTAATCTCCTCTCCTGATAAACAATATCCATATATACTATATACAACAGAACTTTCGAGAGGGAAATTGTGGGTAGATATCTGTGCTGTGTAATATGGATGTCAGAATGCTTGTATGGAACAGCAGGAGAGAATCAATTATGACCAATGAGTTTTGAACACACTCAGCCTACACTTGACAGCTGATATTCTACAGCTATAAAAGCAAAATCACACACCATATTTTGAGAGACAACACTGCCACCTCTAAGAACTTCATAATAGTTACCTGATTACACAGGATCTGTCATGAACTAATGCTTTTGCAATAGCTTGTGAAATGTTTTAATGAAAGTGGTCTGCTAGCAAAATCTTCACTGAACTTCTTGTACACTCTCACAAACTCAGAAAGCTTCACTTTTTGTCCAAAAATTTACAGTAAAAACAGTGGTATCTTATGGGTTTAAATCAGAAGCATCATGCCTGACTGGAGAAATTCCTTCTTAGCAAGGCACAAGTTAAATGCAAAATATCTTTTGTCAGTGAAGAATTTTTCTTGTTTTAAACATTTAATTGCATTGAAAACTTCACCTACTCTGGCAAATTCTGTCTTGGGCACATGTTATTCATATATCAAAAGAAATTAACAGTTCTGACTTCTGGTGTGAACAGCTTATTAAGGTTTCCAGACTGAGATCAGCTATAGAACAGCTGTTCCAAACTTCAATATAAACATGTGGAAATTTCAAAAGACAGTACCAGCCAATATGGAATAAAACACAGGTTATGATAAAAATAATACTGAGGAAGTGATGAGTGCTAAGACTGGAGATGCTAAATGGAAAAAAAAATTGCCAAAACAAATGTTAGTCTTATGAGGATATGGCATTATAGACTAAGAAAAACAAAAGTCAAGCTCTATCATGCAAATACCAAAGAAAAAACCATATTTCTAGACTGTGGGGCTCCTTGAAAGGAAGATGTTCTCTTCATAGGAATAGAGAAATAATGTACAGCTATCCTCAAATCTATATAAATCTTCATGATGGCTGTTATCATGAATCAGTGTGCCTCTTCCTTCATGACAGCTTTGAATGCAGAAGTTCTGCCTCTAAGGTGGACTTTGAGTCTCACAAAGGGACACAACAAGACCAAGAAGGGCAGTTGTTGCTTGACACTTGTAATTCAAGGCCTTGGATCAAACAATACCTCTATCCTGTCTTGCAAAAATAATTAAGAACACACCTAATTTGCAAACTTCTTACATCATGAGTAACTGGACATGCCCAAGAAAGTTTTGGCTAGCATGTACTTTTGTATCTCTGTTTAATTTTACCTTGGTAATAGTTGTAATGTTCCATTAATACCTGTACACAGCAGATTTTAATAGAGAAGAGCTCTGCAACTTCTCATATTTATTATTGATTCATCCTAAGTAATAAACAACAGACAAAATTATATTTGTACTCATTCATCTGGTAGATGAAGTTGCTAAGCTACTTTTCATTACATTTGAAAATTGGAGCCAGTCTGGTGAACTTCACATTGACTGAGAGGAAGGAACATAACTCCTATTTTCAAAAAGGGAAAAAAAGACTCAAAGAACTACAGACCAGTCAGTCCTACCTTTGGGCCTGGCAAGATCATGGAGCAGGATTCTCGTGGAAACTACACTAAGTCACATGAAAAATAAGCAGGTGATCAGTGGCAGTCAACTTGGCTTCACCAAGGGCAAGTCACGCCTGTGGTGACCTTCTATGGCAGAGTAACAGCATCTTGGGATGCAGGATCACAAGGATCTGTCTTTCTCTTCCCCTGACAATAACTTGACAAGGCTTTAAGCAACCTGGTCTACTGGAAGGTGATCTTCAAGGTCCCTTTTAACTCCAACCACATTATGATTCTATGATTCTGCAATGACTGTAATTGGTTTTATTGGAATGGCAAAAGATCTTGGCTTCCCTCTCAGTATTCTCCTTCCTCATGTGGTCAGATCTGGTTTGAAGCGGGCTACAACCAAAGCCTGCAATTTCACTTTTCACTCTTATAGAATCATAGAATAGTTTGGGTTGGAAGGGACCTTAAAGATCATCTAGTTCCAGTCTCCCTGCCATAGGCAGGGACACCTCCCACTAGATCAGGTTGCTCAATGTCTTGTCCATCCTGGCCTTGAACACTTCCAGAGAAAGGGCATCCATAACCTCTCTTGCCACACTGACATGACATACAGCCCCATGTAGCAAAAGATTATTTTTCGGTCCTCTCAAAGCAGACCAAACAGCTTTGTCTATCTGACAAGTGAAATGAGAGACACTTGGTAGCAACAGAGCTAACTACAACAAATTAAAACAAGTCCATATTTAGGTGGAATCTATGTATGACTTTTCATGGTCTGGCTTGGTATGTATCCCACTGAGTCAACATCCAGAAAGCTGGGTAATATCACCTTCAACCTCCTCTTTCAAGCTCATCTTCCAAGACAAATTAAATAAAAGGAGGATTCAGCTTGGTGTCATTTTGCTAAGTATATAAGAACCTTCTTACAAAAATCAATTAGAAACTGGTGCATGTACTTTCCCATATGCTCCATGAACAACAGTAGACCAGAGGGAGCAACATCAACAGAAAAACTTCAAACTATTTATGAAGCTCCAAGTAGTGTGACTGAATTTTACATATTATATAAAAGCCCCCATGAAAATGCCTGTTTAATCTGTTCTAATGTTGTACTTTTCTTCCAACACAGGGATCCCACATACCCCCATCTGCGCCTCCTCAGATCTGTGCAACACTGATTCAGATCATCCAAAAACTTCAACTGTTCCAGCTGTCACAGAAAACAGCTGGGGTCAGCTGAATGTCAGGATGCAACTAGTTACTATTACGCTACTGCTTCTTCTTTGTAAAGCATTAGAGTGTAGGAAGGCAAGGAATAGGAGTCTGAGAAACAATGAAAGGGGAAACATCTTAAGGAAAGCATCAAGCACTGTTAAGCGCAATGCCCAAAGCCTACCATGTGATATATACACTTATCTTCATGAGAAATTCCTAGATTGTCAGGAAAGAAAACTAATTTTTGTGGCACCTGACTGGCCAGAGGATATAAAACACATGCTGCTAGCAAGAAACAGGATTCGTAAATTGAAGAATAACATGTTTTCCAAGTATAAAGTACTGAAAAGTCTGGATTTGCAACAGAATGACATATCAAAAATTGAGAGTGAGGCTTTTTATGGTTTGAGTAAACTTACCACGCTCTTGCTTCAGCATAACCAAATTAAGACTTTATCTGAAGAGATATTTATTTATACACCCAGTCTAAACTACCTACGCCTCTATGACAATCCTTGGCATTGCAACTGTGAACTAGAAACGCTTATTACAATGCTTCAGGTTCCAACAAACAGGAACCTGGGAAATTATGCCAAGTGTGCTCACCCAATAGGACTGAAAAATCAAAAGCTAAAGCAGATAAAAACTGATGAGCTCTGTAGTGAAGAGGACAGGCAGGATCCCCAAAACATAAAACAGGATAAGCCTGAAGCTGCCAAGCCAGAATTTGACTCCTCTTTATGCCACATGTATGTCTTCCCTGTACCAACTCTGAACTGCAGAAGAAAAGGTTTGTATCTGTCCTTACAACTGAATTATTTTAATATACTTTCTTCCTTACTACATTTATTCACACGTTACAGCACTTGCTTTATTTAATACTGTTGTTTTCCCCTATTAACTACAAGCAACAAGTAGGAATTCTTTCTGTGGTTTAGTTCTACTCTGCAGCCCCAATTGCACAGATATTCTCTAGTGCTCTAGGATAATATATCTCACAAAAAGCGATAGGTATAAAATGAAGCATATACTTAAGTTGCTGAAGAACCAGCAACTCATCGGTCCAATTTTACAAAGATAAACATACTGATCAAATCACAGCTGTGCTGAAATTGTAATGACAAAGAAAAGCACAGTGTCTTCTCTTCATTCCAGTCCACAAACACAAAGATAGCAACAAGTTTGACAGAAGAGAGCTGTGAAGCAGAACCAGAGCAGCAGCTGCACTTACAGTGATCAAAGGATCCTGTATGCAAAAAAAAAACATTGTATTCTCACGTTTTCTCTGCAAGATTTCTTTGACTGAGGGAAAAAATTGTATGTTTTTATTCATAAAGAAGTGACTCTTCTGTGTTCACCCAGCAAACATTTCAAAGTTGAAGAGCCTTCAAGAAATGTTTTTCAGACATTTGGATCCATTCCACTCCTAAAACCTTCTCAGGCTCCTAAAAGCCACAGTTAAGCCTTAAGGGTAAACCAGTTGGAAGACATACCAACACAAAAGTGCACATTTATTCATGCTATATGTTTCCCATATTTTATCCCATGATGAAACAAAGCAAACAACAAATTTCAGAAGAGGGCAATTTTTTAACATTACAAATCTGAAAGAAACATGCATTTCTAGAAGTAGCCAGAATTGGAAAGTATGGCCTGCAACATCAGGTCCCTGCAGTGCTTTGCCTGCTTGCATCTGCAGTATGTTTACTAAGCCTCTACTTGCTTCAAAAGTGACTTAAATTTATCTAACAACTCTCTGTCCATATTCTTTGGCCTTAATGCCAGAGACAAGCTCAGAATTCAGTATATGGAGACAATACCTAAATATAAAAAATTAACTATTTCAATATTTGATTACATGGCTCATATACTATGTGTGTCATAAAAAACAGCCTGTGTTAAGATTTTTTTTCTTCTTTCTACAGCTCAGATTTCTTTGTTTTACCATGCAGCAATTATACATTTTAAAATAATTTATTCTGCTTTACTGGATAACATTAATTTATTCATGTTGGCCCACTTTGTCTTTCTTTGTAGATGGAATCTTGATAGTTAGATTACAAACTTAATTATCCTTCCTTATATCTCCAGTAAACTAGAACAAAAAGACTCCCTTTCCAGCTCTCCCCATTTATTGATATCAGAGATGAGCTGAATACATGAAGATATAAAAAAACTTTTTATGAGAAAAATGCTAGGGTTTTTTTTCCAAGTTCACAGAAACTCTCAATGTGATCTGATTTTCACAGGCTTTTACAGTATTTTAAGAAATAGTTTATTTTCTTTTTTATTAAAGTTGCTTCATGAGTATACTTGAGGGTGCAGGGACATCCTCAGGTCAAGAACAAAGAATTTCACTCCAGGACTTCCTGAATGTCTAGTATGGACACATGAGTACATTGAATATATTTTAGGAACTAAGAGATCTACTGTGCATATGCTTGACAGCTGGATACAGATCCCCCCCCCCCAGACCACTGGGATTTCTGAACATATGGTAATCTTTGATGAAAGCATTGCACTTACTGCCTTTGCATATGACTGCTGTGCAGCAGATGCATAATTTCCTTTTTCATCAGAAATAGGAGTCTGATGGACCAAAAATCCTGGGGAAACACAAAAATTTATCTCAAACTGCATGGACAAAATTTCAGAGCAAGAAAAAAGGTTCATCAGCTGTTGAACCAGTCAGATGACAAACAGCAATCAATTTTTCCTTTACATTGGAGGAGATGGAGAGACAAGCAGCATACCAGTACTGTAAACCTTTAAGGAAATACAACAGGCCAACAGCTTTCAATTAGTCAGAAAGCTCAAGAAAACATCTTAAAAATACATATAACAATGAAAATGTTCTTCTTTTTGAAACACTCCTGTCTAGACCAGTGATGCACCAGATCTTTCAGTACCTCAGAATGAAAGCATCTGATGGCCTTGATGCTGTTTTACTAAAAGAGCAACAAAATGTACACAAAATTAATTCTTGTTTGCTTCTCTGCAAAAGAAGTTGCATTTGCATGAGCAGTTTAAAAAAAAAAATCTGCTTTCTAGTCCTGCCAAGGTCTCCAAGTCTCTAAATTCAAGTACCATTTGCATTCATAAGGTGATAAATAAGCCCTGAAACTGACATCTGCACAAGCAGGAAGCACTCCAGAGCAGACTGGAGTACTTAAAATATTTATGTATTTATAATACCAAAGCTCTGCTCAAAATCACATATAATGCAGGAAGTCTCTGGTATATTGCTTTATTCTCAAGAATTCTTAATGCATCAGGCAAGAGCAGAAGAACACAACCCAAATTTCTTTGAAGATCCAGAAACTACTTGTGTAGTAGATGTGTGGTTCATTTTCTTGCAAAACCAGCCCAGGAATGAGAATCTTCATTGAGTAAACAGTCTTGGAGATTAGTTTTATTGACATTATCTTGAGAGGATTCAAACCACAGTTCACACTATTCAAGAACATGCCCTCACTACTGGACTAGAAGCTTTTCTTTCTGATCACATATTTTTCAAGGAAGAGTATTAAGGACACATACACAGCTGCCTGAGAGCTGCTTGGCTGATCTGGTAATGCCAGTGACACAAGTAGGACAGAGAGGTATTGCCTGGACATAATAAAGACATATTATAGTTGTATAATTCCAGTTATTACTATAAATACTATAGTATTTGAATTTGTTAAATTTTAGGACATTTTATTTTGGCAACACAAAACAAATAATTTAAGACAGCACACTATAGTTTGATTATGGAAGATGTCCACATACCAATGAATTTCTTTTCTATGTAGTTATTCTGTTTTCTTTAAGTCATCAAGCCCTTCACACATTCTTTTTATTAGTATATCTTCACTTCCTATCCTATCCTTATGCAAGTGAACAGTACAGTTCCCTGAGAGTATAAAACACAGAAAGAGGTTTTACTATAAGTGCTAATGAAAAGCACAAATTTCACAAGAAATGTAAAAATACAAATGACCAAAGAAATTATATTCAGAAGCTGAAAAGACATCATGTTGGCACTAGTAGTAGGGGTAAAGGGAAAGAAAACAAGAAATAACTGTTGATTAAGAAAAATCTGTGGTATGCAACTGTGATACACAAGCAGTAAGAAAAGTCAACAGCTGACAAATTCTCTTTTTCATTTTTTTAAGATTTAAAGAAAGTTCCAAGTAACATACCTCCTGATATAGTTAAACTTGATTTGTCCAACAACAAAATTAGACAACTACGAAGCAAAGAGTTTGAAGATGTCAGTGAACTGAAGATACTAAACCTAAACAGTAATGGAATAGCTTACATTGATCCAGGTAAGAACAATTTTAAATATTCATTTAAAAGTTACATGTTTCATTAATTATTAAATTTTAAAATTTCTTTATCAGTTGTAACTGTGAAGGAAAAAAGGCACTGAGCGACCTGATCTAGTGGGAGTTGTCCCTGCCCATGGCAGGGGGCTTGGAACTAGATGATCTTGAAGGTCCCTTCCAACACAAACCATTCTATGATTTAAAAATCTAGATGCTGCTTAATATTTTACCTTGTGTACCACCAACTCCTAAAGGTTTGCATTGGAATGTATTCATAATTGAAGTCTATGAAGATGCTGATTTCAACTGCCCTTTCTTAATACTAAACCAACCAAGTGCAAAAATTTAATTCTGCAGACTGAAGGCAAATAATTTCCCAAAATGCTAAATAGCTGAATGATCTTTTAAAATATCTTTTCCAAATCTAAGAAAACTTGTCATATAATGAGTCTGGATAATAAAGTAATAGATAACTTCTTTTTGGGTTAAAAATCACTACATATTATTGCTTCTATGTTGTATGACCTCAGAAATCAAGTGGTCGTCTTGGTAATTTGTTTACCATCCCTGTATTCAGTTTTTAATTATGAAAGACAGAAGAAAGAAACAATGTAGGAAGCAAAAAGAGCCTTCCCTAGTAGCATTTTGGAAGTTTACCAGCAGTCAGAAAGTATTATCAATAAAAACTGTGCTTCTGAGGTTTAAAGTGTTTAAAGACTTCTGACATTAAGAGAAACAGTATACTTCAAAACATGTGAACTGTCCTCAGAAATATGATTCAGAAGCATAATAAAGCTCCATGTTTCTTATCTTCTTTATCTTTGCATTAAAGGTTGTAGATAAACACAAATACATACAAAAACTATTCACCCTGCACATTGAGTATTAGACAATTTGCATATTTCTACTCTATCTTGGCAATAACGCTCATTAAATGTTCTATAACTTCAGTACAACTTAATACCAGTATATTTGTCCCAAAATGTCATTGCCAAGTTTTAAACTTGTATTTGAAAAGCCCTTTTTGTAGTCTTTAGCCAAAACAAGTATAATTGTGAAATTATTATTTCTGTTGTAGATATGCATGTGCTTTCCTCACTTAGAAGATATCAATAACTATTTCTCTATTGATTAGCTGCTTTCTCAGGCCTCAGTAACTTAGAGGAGCTGGATCTATCAAACAACAGCTTCCAGAATTTTGAATATGGAGTATTGGAAGACCTTTACTTTCTGAAAATCCTGTGGCTGAGAGAGAATCCATGGAGATGTGATTACAACATTCATTATCTTTTCTACTGGTTGAAGCATCACTACAATGTTCACTACAATGGCTTAGAATGCAAAATGCCTGAGGAATACAAAGGATGGTCTGTTGGAAAATACATTCGAAGTTATTATGAGGAGTGCCCAAAAGACAAGTTTCCTGTTTATCCAGAAACTTTTGACCTGGACAAAGAAGATGAGGAATGGGAACGACACAAAGAACAATCAGTTCCTACAGTAAAGAAGCATGGTGTAATTGTCACTGTGATAGGCTAATAAGGGAACACTTTTTTTTTTTAGTACATTCAAATACTAAGAAAAACATACTGTTTACATTTTTTGTTAATTATATTGATCTTTAAGACTATCTGCCTACAAAGATTTCTGTTTATTGCAGTTAATTACCAAATGGCATTAGTTCTACAGCATCCTCCATCAAGTAATTGTTTTCTTGACAATTTTTTCTGGACATTCTTGTGAAATGTTTTGGCAAATATTTGAATTAATAGACACAGATGTACATAATGTGGTGGGGAGGAGGTGCTTTATGTATGAACACAGCTCATGGGACTTGTTGCAGGATTGTGACTAACATTTTTCTTCAATATACTGACAGTTCTTTGTATCCTGAAGTATTTTCCAAGAACTTTTCTAAGATTTTTGTATCAGCTACCAGTTTTTTCAATGTATAAAAAAAAAAATCAAACTGAAGATTGACCTTAAATACAGTTCTAGTGATTAAAAAGGAAAAAAAAGAAAGGAACAGCTGTTATACTGATCTGAATTCTATGGCTACGAGTGCCTACTATGAGTAGGCAAGACATGGTTGGTTCCCAAGATGCAGCTCCATATAGTCATAGTCATCTAGGTTGGAAGGGACCTTTCAGATCATCTAGTCCAACCATCAGCCCAACTCTGACAAGCCTCATACCTGGACGGAGACTCAAACCCCTGACCCTCAGATTAGGAGCGCAATGCTCTCCCAACTGAGCTACACATCCAGGTCATGCTTATATTTGCTTTTTTTTTTGGCAAATAGGCAGAGCAGAAATCCTACTAGGAAGCATTTTAGGTTTCTGTATTAGTTTTACTGAGATTACCTGACATCAATTCTAGGTGAAGAAGCCTACATAAAGGCTGTGGTCTGCATCCAAAACACCAGAGTCCATAAAACATCCACGCTTCCTCTAGCTCATCTGTAAGATGCACATTACAGCACTTCTTTATCACAAAACTGTCTACATTAATAGAAGTTTATTACAAATTGTGATTATTCTAATACTGTGGTAACAGAGTTGTACAAATACCCCAGCTAAGCAGACAATATGGCTAAAGAAGATTCTTTGCTGCACAATGTACTAATGACTATTTTTGGCTTTTACTTAATAGGTCAGTTGTTTGGTTTGTTTGGTTTTTTTTTTTAATTTCAGCATCATTTAATAGTGAAGTGGCAGAATTCGTATTTAAAAACATGTAGTGTAATCCCTTTTTTGCACAGAAAAGGAAAAAGAAACTCCCCAGGCTCACATGATGCACAAGAAAATGCTGGGTTAAAAAAACTTCAGTGTTTCCAGCTCAAGCCCTAGACCAATCTTCTGCTCTTAGACCAGTTCATAAATGCATGAGTGTAGGATAGAGACTCTGAGACAAAATTCTAATTTATTATCATGAAATAAGTTCCAGAACACTGTTAGGAGAAAATCTGCCCTTTTAAAGATCTCCAACAGTTAAGGTGTTTGTAGATTCCTCTGCTGCATTAGCAACAAGCCCAAAACATCAGTTTTAGAAATGCAATGCAAAACACTCAGTGTTTTTATGCTAGCATGAAATAAAAGACCAACAAAAAGGAAAAATTCAGAATTTAGGAGTAGTAGGAATGCCAAAACAAACACATCCTGTTAACTGCATTCCTTCACATCCTTCATTATTCAGATTATTAATATATTTAATGGCTCTTCACAAATAAAAGATAAGTTAGCCATTATTTCCACATCTTCTTTTAAAAACTTCGTAGCAAATAAAACAGTATCTGACTCATCCCTACTCCTGGGAATATCTTCAACACTATCTTTATTAAAAGCTAGTTCTGGTAAGATGGAAAACAAAGAACACAAATTAAAATCTTATTTGGCCAGTAATATTCACTAAATGGTGCACTTCTTAGAAATCTAAAAGAAAAAAAAAAAATCTGTCCTAAGTAGTAGCCAGCACTGAGTGAAGTACTGCTCCTCCTCTCAAACTCTGGAGGATTGTTTTAATACAAAATGCAACTACTAGGAATGACTGAACAGGACAGACAATGAAACCACAACAGAACATCTGTTACTGGCAGCATAGCCAAAGGAGAAAAGCTGAGTAGGAAAAATGAATTTATAAACTGTGTTGGGTTAATTTCTGCAGAGTTGGCGTTAAGGAAAAAAAACCAGCTTGAGTTAAGCTAAAGTCTGAGTAGAAAAGACAATCCAGGAAAGGAATTTCAGATAAAAGCTGGGTGAGTGATCTGATACTCACGATCAGCAAAAGGGTATTAGTTGGGAAAAAACACAGAACAAGACTGAGGATCTCAAGCAGTGGCCTAATTGTTGTAAATAGCAAGTCCAAAGGTGACATGAATTCCTGAATAGATCAGCGAAGGTCCATCTAGGACCAAGGCTAAGTCTCAGGGGATAAATCAGTCAATTGACCAGTTCAAAGCAGAGTTAAGGGTGTGTGTGATCATTCAGGACTTTCTAACATTATCACCAGAAAGCATTGCATCTGCTGAAGGTTCAAGGAAAGCGATGATTGGAATAAGCTGTCAGTATCTAACAGCACAAGATGTTTGGTGACATGTGAAATCTGAGAGTGACGTATCATCAAGGGTATTCTCATGGTTCAACAGCTACCCTGTTGAAACTTAATCCGTGTCATCTCAGAAGCTCCAAGAGAAACATTTGTGTGATAACAGCAAAACAAAATTCAAAACTTAAGACAAGATATGTCTAGACCTATGAAAATCAACAAGTGAAAAGGGTTGGAGCAGTCAAACGAAGTTTTGAAGTTCTGAAAGCTGGATTTGTCCTTGCTGTTTTCCATGGAAGGTCTCTGGAACTTTCAAGAAGTAGCTGTAAGTTCTAGTCTTTAAGCTATAATGCACTGTAATCACTGTCTGAAGTTAATGCACATTTGCAAGGACAGTACAGAATTTCTATTAAATAGATGTAGGAGTATTCAAGGAGTGGTTTAGTTTTCTGTAATTAAAAACAAAGGACTGAGGGGAAGCTCTCTGAAGAGTAGCTGGAAGACATTAGGGTTTTCTGCCTGGTGGCATTTTCAGACACCCTTGGTGAGGATGTGGCAGAATAGACAGCGACTGAAATTGCAAATTATGTAAGACTACAAGAACAGGAAAAGCATATACAAACCAGGAAGATAGTACAAAAGAAGGGCTCAAAGAAAAAATGTATTTCAAAAATATGCATATGGGAGAAAACTACTAACAGTTGATAAAAACTTCACCACTACAGGATTAACTGTTTTTTCTTTGAGCTTCTCTAAAAGGCACTGTAAACTAAAGCACACCCTCCATGAAAAGCCACAGACACAAACCACAGTTTAATGCTGATATTCCTTGGTTTCAGGACTATTTAATCACAAAAGTCCCAGCAGCATTTCAATATCTAAAAGAAAATAATGTGCTTCTTCCTTTATGATTTTCAAGTTTTTTCTTAAAGTAGCTTCTCTCGATCCCCCTTCTTTCTCTGTTCACAGTGATGACATTTTCATGATAGGATATAGCATACCAGGAGGCCAACATATATACTAGGATTGCTGTCTTAAGGTATAAACTCTATCGAAGCAGCACCCCTCTCTCCACACAGGACACATGAAACATAGAAAAAAAGATTCAGTGCCCTGTTTTGTAATGACAGAATACAGGAAAGATGGATAAATTTGTCAATACTATGATCCCCGCTGGGAATAAAACACTTCCAAAGGAAGTGAGGAAATTTTAGCTCCTGCACCATAGAATCAGAGAAACAAGAAATGCATTGAGAATTGGAAGGGACCTCCAAAGTTCATCCCTGCAGTGAGCAGGGACATCTTGCACAAGATCAGGTTGCTCAGAGCCTGGCTTTGAAAGTCTCCAGGGACTCTTCACCACCTTTCTGGGAAACCTGCTCCAGTGCCTCACCACCCTCATGGTGAAGAACTTCCTAATATCCAATACCTACACCTGCTCTCCTCTGGTTTAAAACCATTGCCCCTCTTCCTATCACTACATAACCTGGCAAACAGTCCCTCCCCAGTTCTTTTGTAGGCACTGAGTAAGAATAACAAATTTTAAATGCAGTTCCCAGTCACACACGGAAGTTAAATGGTTCTCTTAAGATCACAGTGTGGGTGGAGTAACACCACAAACAGTAGAGCTGTAATCTGTGGATCACATGTATTCACTTATCTTTGGCACAGTAACATGTTCATTTGCCATACACTGAGCTGGAGTCTTGTAACATTCGTATGTAGATATTAAACCATTAATATAACACATGCCAAAGTTGAGGTATACAAGAACATTTTATTTTACCTAACAGTTAATAAATTTTAAAAATAATATTAATATGATTAGCCTGCCAAACAGACCGAACCCCCAGCTAATACCGTTGCTGTTTTACCATTAACAATAAAAACTTGCTGCCAGAATCTGTGTAATCTTGGATTTAGTTAGAAAGATGAGGTCAGAAATGTGGCTCAGGGAAGTCAGAATGGAAAGGTTCATCACATCTGTAGACTATAACGGAATAGACAGCTTGCTTCCCAAAGGAAGAGAATTTGAGTGTGATTTTTTGTTAGCTGGTGAAAAGTCAAAGGCATAGAATTTCAGGCATAGATTTTCGATCACTATAAAGTTTTAAACCATTCACAAGAGCTTCAAATTAGGCAACAAGCAAGCTGTATGATCAATATAAATTAATTTTAAGAGAAGAAAAATGCTAGTGATCTAAATAGCAACAGTACACCAATATATATGTTTCATTCTTTAGTAGAACTACTGGGTATGTTCAAAGGTAGAACAATTAATTATAAAACTCAATGCTATTTGTAAATCAGCCACAGAAATAACGTTTATACTGCCACAGCATCTTGCCCTTTTTACCAGTATAACAGTAACTCTGCCATAATCTAAGTATCTACTTTGAAGCTGTATATATCGACAGAAAAATCAGTGTAATCATTGTGTTGTTAAAGACATTTTGGCAACAAACAACACAATTAAGTAAATCAACAGATGTCACACTGCTAACAGTGTTGATTTCTCCCTTGAACAGTCCATTTGGGTCATATGTGTGAAAAAGTTCAGTAGTTAAGAATCCATTTCAGTGTACAGATCACCCAGACAGTAGGAAAATATCCCAAAGATGAGGTTGCTAGAAGCAACCTTGTTGTTCTTGGCCATATCTATTAGAAATAGTCTACAAATCACATGGTGGTCAAGGGAATCTAAGGCCTGCAGCACTCTCAATAGGGACCAGTGTCTTTTCATTTACAAAGTATACTGATTCCTTAACCTAAGCTTCTGAAGCCATTTGGCTGCTCTCTTACAGTATTTTAGAACTAAAAAAAAAAAAAAAAAACTTTCAAGATTTCACATGTAGACAATTCTTTCCTTAAATTGATACCAGAAGAAGCAGACAACTCTGACGAAATATCTTTTCTAAATAAAAAATCCAGAGGAATAGGAGTTCCTTTTATTCATTTTTCTGGTCTTATCTTCTTGACAACTTACTCTAGTCCTATCCATTTTAAAGATATTTAGGTGGTTCAAAATGCAACTATAGACTTAAAGATTTTTTTTTTTAAGTACAGAAAGATGCATGTCCCTTTCAATAGCAGAATCATTCCGTACACACAATCCCCTCAGAGCTGGGGCCCCATTTTTTGCATGCCATGATAATTATAGTTGGATCCCGCACAGGCTTCTCTAACGAAATAATTTGGACATGTGGATTGTTCTCAACTTTAAACTCAATCTAATTTAAAACTACAGAATTCTGACATAGCTCACAAAGTATTTGAACAAATGGAACTATATGACTTGTTAGAATGGGAAAGTGTTGACTGCATTATTCATTAAAAGGATTTAGTTTCGTACCAGAAGAACAAAAGCAAGGCTCTTAATTTGACATGTTTGTGAATAACCTTTTGAATTTTCAGTTCTGAAAAGGTCTGCAGAAACATTTATTTCATGTTAGGTCAAGACTGTAGTAGCCAGCTTTAAAGCACAACAATAATTTTCTATCAGTATCTTAATATTAGTGGTACTGTGGTACCACTGACTTTTTTAGGAAACTGTAGTTTACAAAGCAAACTGGTTCCAGCTGTCCACAAGGACAGATCTTGTTCCAGCAGGAAATACAAACCCACAGGAACAGAAAAGAAAGATACAATAAATGACAGCATACTAATAGTGGAGTTTACTAAATACCCTGTGATTTTGAAATGATCCACTACCAAGTATCACATACAGTACCAGAGACAAAGTCTCCTTTAGTTCAAAAACTTTGAGAAGTCCAAGCACTCTTTATTTTTCACAGCCTGTGAATGGTCACAGCAAACACAAAATTGGCCTAAAGGAAAGAGTACCCAGCAACAATCTGTTGAAGGAGATCGTATTCACACACTAAATCCCCTAAAGACAGGGCAGGTGAATTCATAGAGAAAAAGGAAGAAATGGAGGAAAGAACAAGAGGAAGAGAGGACAGCTGGAAGGATGGACACTCTGCCTTCCTGCAGCAAATTGCCCCTCTACTCGGCTCTGGTGAGACCCCGCCTAGAGTATTGTGTCCAGTTCTGGAGTCCTCAACATAAGAAGGACATTGACTTGTTGGAGCGGGTCCAGAGGAGGGACATGGGCTGAAGCAACTGCCTTATGAAGACAGGCTGAAGAAGTTGGGGTTGTTCAGCCTGGAGAAGAGAAGGCTCAGGGGTACCTCATAGTAACTTCATAGTTGCTCAGAGAGGTTGTGGATGCCCCCTCTCTGGAAGTGTTCAAGACCAGGCTGTACAGGGCACTGGGCAGCCTGATGTGGTGGGAGGTATCCTTGCCTATGGCAGGAGAGTTGGAACTCGATGATCTTTAAGGTCCCTTCCAACTCAAACTATTCTATGATTCTATGAAATTGCCAGGCCCTCAGCTAGTGAGAAGCTTTCCACACCTCCCATACAGAATAAAACTGTGACAGCACAAGAAAAGGTAAGAAACAAAGTGTCAGCCACAGAGATTTGCACTCTTCTTTGGATCAGGCAAGCTGCATCCTTTTTAAATACAAAAATGGAAGCATTTCAGTAGGCTTCCTGTCTATCTGTAATAATTTTTTTTTCCCCTCTGCATTTTGCATATAAATAAAGCCATTATTTTCTGGTTTACCTCAAAGATCCACAGCTCTAGCTTCCAGGTCACACATGTAATAACGTACTCTACTTACCCCATATACTCAAAAAAATACTTGCAAAAGCACTTTTGGCTCAGCTGGTTCAGCCTTCTAAACCAATCCACTCTAAGATACTTGACTAGACTTGACATAAGAAAGAAATTCTTTACAGTGAGGGTGGTGAAACACTGGAACAGGTTGCCCAGAGAGCTGTGGACACCCCCTCTCTGGAGGTGTTTAAGGCCAGGCTGGACAAGGCACTGAGCAGCCTAGGGCAGGGGGGTTGGAACTTGATGATCTTTAAGATCCTTTCCAACCCAAACTATTGTATGATTCTATACAGTTATGAGTTTAGGAAACAAACCAAAAAAGTTAAAATAATTCAATGAAAAAATGATAAAACTTAAAAGGATACAATGAAATAAATACAGCATAAATAGGCATAAACAAATTCAGATCAAGTTCCTGTCACTGTGCCACAGACAGGCACTTGGAAAGTTCCAGACTGGACTCAGGGATGAAAACAGAAACACTGAAACTGACCAGGATAAAACAGCAGATGAGTGGACATGGTTCTCCTCAGACATCAGACACTGAAGAAGCAGTTCACTGAAGGAAACCCTTCACTGAAGAGCCAAAGGAGAGGAGGCAGCCACACAGGAACTAACCTCAGGGCCCCTCATCCTTCAGCTTTGGTACTGAGCTCGGGAAGACCCGATTGGTCAGCTTGGGTTACCTGACCTGCTCACGTGACAAACAGCCCAGTCACACACCCTGGTTGCCACGGCAACAAGGATACCCGAGAGGCTTTCCCAGAGGCCCTGCTCCATGAGGCCCCGAGCGTCCCAAGAAAAGCTCCAGCTTCTGAGGAACCGGAGTAGTTGAGGCTTGAGAGGTGGGGCCATGCCAACCTCACCGAGG
>VZTY01005181.1:0-25327 GCA_013400935.1 Turnix velox | reverse complement strand
AGAGAGGTGATTTTGCCCCTCTACTTGGCTCTGGTGAGACCAGACCTGGAGTATTGTGTCCATTTCTGGAGTCCTCAACATAAGAAGGACACTAAACTGTTGAAGCAGGTCCAGAGGAGGGCCACGAAGACGATCAAAGGGCTGGAGCAACTGCCTTGTGAAGACAGGCTGAAGGAGTTGGGGTTGTTCAGCCTGGAGAAGAGAAGGCTCAGGGAGGACCTTATAGTAAGTTATCAGTACCTGAGGGGTTCCTACAGAAAGGCAGGGGCAGGAAATTTTAAGAAGATATGTGATGGGAGGACTAGAAATAATGGATGTAAATTGGAAGGGGGTAGATTCAGGCTAGATATAAGAAAGAAATTCTTTACAGTGAGGGTGGTGAAACACTGGAAGAGGTTGCCCAGAGAGGTTGTGGATGCCTCCTCTGTGGAGGTGTTTAAGGCCAGGCTGGACAAGGCACTGAGCAGCCTGATGGAGTGGGAGGTGTCCCTGCCTATAGCAGGGGGCTTGGAACTAAATGATCTTTAAGGTCCCTTCCAACCCAAACTATTCTATGATAGTTTCCTGAAAATACAACAGATACTGATCACCCACTATTGAAAGCCTCAACATTGTCATTACCACAATGGAGTCTTGACTCACATTCCCTGATATGTTCACCTCAACCAACTGTTGCTCTTTACTTTCATACACCTTGTGTTCTTGCACTACGATGATATGATTACTTTTGATCTCTTTCATGACACATGATCTCCATAGCTCTACTTCTTGGATATGGGTATTAGATCTGCAAATGCTTTTTAATTAAAGACATATGAAAATAATTCCTCTTCCTACAATGATTCTACAGTCATCCTTTTTTTATATGGATCACAGAAGCAACTGCCTTATGAAGACAGTGTGAAGGAGTTGGGGTTGTTCAGCCTGGAGAAGAGAAGGCTCAGGGGGGACCTCATAGTAACTTATCAATACCTGAGGGGGGGCTACAGAAAGGCAGGGGTTGAAGATTGTGTGTATTTTCCAATTTTCTTCTTTTTTGTATTCTTTAGGTTGTTATTTCCTACACAAATCTCTACAATTCCCACTTCCTACTTTATTCTCCTCATAAATGCACATAAAAATACATGCTATGATGAGACCAAAGTCTAAGCTGGCAAACTACCTGGCTTTTCAGCTCCAGACCTCAGAGCTGGAATTGCTCTTGAAATGGAAGACAGTAATGCTTTTCACTAAGCCATTCAAGTAGCGCTTTACAGTATATTTGATTTATATACACTATAAAATTAAGTTTACATGTACACAGAAGAGAAAATCATGTCATGTATTTTTATAGCTGCTCTTTAGCTCTACTCAAAAGGTATGGCTACATACATCAGAACAGCTGTCATCCTTTTCAATATGTTAATACTCAGATTCCAGTTTTCATGAGCATGGTCTTAGAGATGTGAGATCTGATTCTCTGTGACAGCAGCACATGTAACTGTGAAAACAACATGACCTCAAAAAAGGGCAACCGATGAGGATTGCTTGAAATGTCACTATATTTTGAACTTGGGCAAAATGAACAGATTTCTACCAAGCTGCAAAAAAATAAGAATGATAGAAAGATTACACTATTTCATGTTAATGAAGGATTCTAGTACAGACCTCAAAATTCCTGAAAATTTGAATAGCTATTTACTTATAGGTATGACAAATTTAATAGGTACAGACACATGTAAGCAATACTCTCTTCAATATATAATATATGCACACATATAAAAATCCATACATGCGCTCTTATTACCTGTTTAGGAGAAAGAACATTAGGATGTGGGACTGTAGGTCAAATTTTGGACATTCTGGTACTCATACAGTAAATTCCCTTTTGGGTGCACTGCTTTTGAAGAGGTTCATAGTGCAGATTCTTGCTTAATTTGTATCATGTCTTAGTAATCAGATGTATAAGTGCTATGATTCCCAGATTCTGTAGGAGAAATACTGCTGCCCATACCTGATCCATTTGGTAGCAGAAGTTCTCTGGTTAATGAATGAGCCACTACTAAGAAAATAGCACAGACTAAACCCCAAGATGGACCAGGGGTTAAATGCAGACTGTGTGCACCACTAGTGGAATTCACATAGAAAACAACAATAAAAATTAAGGCATAATGTATTTTTGATTAGTAAAGTCAGGAAACTATGTAATGATTTAGCTTACAGATTCAAATCTCCTATGACATCAGTGACATGCTTAAAATTAAGTGTCAGCATTTGGGTTTTAGGCTTCATTGGATAGAAACTGAATTGTGAGTTCACTACAGTCCATACTATTTAAAAGGAAAATATCATGTTTCTATGAAATACCACCTTAATCTTATTACAATGTTAGCTTAATGGAAAAACATGATGAGACAAATTAAAGCTTATAAATAAAACTGAAACATTTTAGTAGTAGTTCCAATCTGTCCTTCAGTGGCAATTATTTTCAGTAACCAACCTATAATTTAGTGAAGCTGGTCCGTGCAAGTGAAGGCTCCACAACCAGCAGTTAATAATTCTGTTCCTTTTCTAAAATACTGCCACAAATCTTGTTTCTGGGTAGAATCCCATTCTCTTCTAGAAGCTAGTGTATGAACAAGCTTTCACTCTCTAAAGTTGTATTTTATAAGGATTCAAAAATATTGAACAAAATAACCTTTTAATCAAGCATTCATTTAAGCAAAATGAATAGAAATATTTGGAAAGACATCTCCCCCTCCCTTGCAGCAGATTATCTCCTCTTTCTTCCTGATCTCACAGGTTTTTTCTGTCTTAAGGAGCTACAAAATGCTCACACAGTATTCTCTGTCAGTCTGTATGGGTATGGAGACCAGCTTCACATCAAAGGAAGAGGTTTTGCCTTCAGGCATTCTTATTTTTAAAAGAATTTGTTGATCTCTTATCTTCTGATTTGCTTACATCACAACCTCAGTAGAAGTTCTTCTCAATATGTGAAGTTTTCTTGCATCTTAATCCTAATGATATGCTAAAACATCAGCCTTGATTATTGCACAGCCTTGACACATAAAAATGAAACTGCATTCTTGGAGGAAGTCCAATGAGTAAAAATAGAGAGTACTCCATCTTCTTAGTTATTCATGTAAATACATATGTCATTATCATATGTTGCTCATCCCTCTCCATCAAATGAAGTTTTTTCTCTGCTATTCAAAACCTTCAGTGGACACAATTTATAAATCTCAAAGATGGCACAGTTAAAAATCACAACTTGCACAGTTAAAAATCATAACTTTCATTGAAACACACATCACCGCAAAATTATTTAATCATATGTGCAAATTAAAGCAGGAGGGGAAGTAACTTTCACAGCTGCAGCACCAACAGTAATAAACATCCTTCAAAAAAAGGTCAGAATATCTGATACCACAATATTCAGCTTTAATGCAAAAAACTGTATCTGGTTTTCTGGAAAGCAAGCTAAGAATACCAGCACACTTTCTGCTTTTTGTCAGATACAGATCAATTATAAATTAATCAGGGCCTGTTTTCCTAACAGAGTGCAAAAAGCACTCGCAGATGTGATTAAAACAGATCATTGGAAGTGTTCAAAGTCAGACTGGACAGAACTTTGAGCAAACTTACCTAGTGTAAGATGTCCCTGCCCATAGCAGGATGACTGGACTAGAGGATCATTGAACTTTCCTTTCAGCCCAGACTATTCTGTGATTCCACAATTCTATGATTCTAAGTTAAGACCAATATGAAAAGGCAAAGCAAAATACTTCTTTATGGTCAGACACAAGGAAGGTTGCCTTTCCTTCTTCAGTTTAGAAAACTTGAATATTTATAACTATTAACCAACATACTGATTCCAACCTTGGCATCTCTTCAATCTTCTTAATAAAAGTATCATTTGCAAGGTACATCTTGTTTGTTGACTAAGTAAAGAAAATATAAATCCATCACTTCGTATCATATTTCATGACAAATAATATAATTTTAAATAACATGCCAGCAGTTAAATGGCTTCCATCACAAATTTTCCTAGGGATAGATGTCCCAAACAGCCCAACGTTGGTCGGCTACTCCCTCTGCTGGACTAAGCCAGTACATGTCTGCCATATGAATGCCATTTTTTATTATTTCAAGTTTTGTCTACCTATTTCTTTCCCTTTTCAACAGACACAAACAGCTTTTTTTTCTTTTGAATGTTCTGAAAGGTCTCCAACAGAGGAAATCCAAAGCATCCAACCAACTATACAATGGAGTGCAGTGTCTCTGTTTCACATTTGAGAATTCCTTCATAATACCTTCCTATGGAAGGGATTTTAACACCTAGTCTTGCAGTCCTCATTGAAGAACACCTCAGTGATGCTCGGGCCAGCTGTAAAATTACAGCTACTAACAACAGTGGTAGTCATCATCCACACAGGATGCAGGATTACAGTCTGCCTTTTTACAAATGCTGTTTGAAAGTAAATCTGGATGAGAACTGGAAGAGAGAAATCAGACTGGAATGAAAGACTCAGGCACAGCAGGAAATCCAAAATTATTTGGACATCATTATTTGGACTCCAACTGTGTCTGGACCAGGTCCAAATTAGAATCTAATCATAAAAAGACTTAAGCAAATGGCCATTTTAGAACTCTGTATTCTTAATTTTAAGAATGCATGCACAAATGATCATGGGTTTTGGCTTGGCTTTGATGTTCCTTAATAGAGGGGCTAATATCTCATTTATCTTCACACCAAGAACACAGTAACTTCATAAAGAAATCAAAATATAATAAAATGAAATAAGAAATATATTTAGATATCAGAAAAGGAGGAAAAAATTATAAAAAAGTCTTACACAGGCCAGTTTTTACATAGTCCTTTCTTTTAAGAAACTCCCATTAATCTTCACCTGAATTCTTTAGTTTTTAGCTTATAAACTTAATGTTAATAACTTCATAAAGAAATTAAAATGTAATAAAACAAAATAAATATGGTTAGATATAAGAAAATTAGGAAAAAAATATAAAGAGGTCTTACACAGGCCAGCTTTTACATAGTCCTTTTTTTAAGAAACTCCAATTAATCTTCACCTGAATTCTTTAGTTTTTAGTTTGTTAACTTAATGTCACTATTACTATGAAAGTATTTATAACTTTTACTTGGAAATATAAATTTTTGAAGGGCCAAATAAAGAAATAAACTTCTTGTAGATACATCTTACCCTCTGTTTTTCTGTGCTAAAAAAAACAGAGACTGATCAAGAGGCAGGCTCTCAGGAGAGGTACTCAGTCTGCATGGCAGAGCTGCTCCATAATTATTCTAATTGGCTCAAGATTTCTTTATTAATGTTTCCATGGAAATCCTGGCTGCAATAGCTGCTTGCAAACGGGGTCTATTTTTGGAAGCTTGAAAGTATCAGGATGTCCCTCAAACTTGTTTTTCTTCATTGTGCCTTTATTTTAAGAAAACTGAAAAACAGCTGCTGCAGATTTTGGAAGTAGCAGTGGTGAACACGGCAGAGATAAAGAGGAAGGCAAGTGAAGAAATACAGAGAATCGGGTGAAAATCCTAAAGATAAGCCCACCAATTCTCTTTCCTCCATAGCTCTTCATGTTGTGACCAATCTAACATTTCATGGAAGCTTATTTCCCATAGGACCAACAAATAACCCATGGACAACTAAAATGTGGTCCACCACCAACACTACTGATTGTAGCCTCAGTGCTCAAAAAGGGGAAGTATCCAGCTGCTCCACTTGTCAAGGTTTATATGATAAATAGAATGTCATTAAATGAGTTGCATTGAAAGAGACCTTTAAACGTCATCTAGTCCAGAAATCCACTATTTCTGTAACAAAAACTAAAAAACTTAAGCCATTCTAGGGAAGATGTCAGCTCTTCCCTAGATTCTTAGGAAGATGTTAACTGCCTTCATTTCAGTCACAATTTGAGTTTAAATATGGATTAAAGAGCAGAGGTACCTTCCACCTTGTTTCTATTTTTAATGTTTTCACATTTGCTTGAAGCAAACTGTTAAATGAAACAGAGGGAGAACACAATTTATGCCAGCAGGAAAGGAGCTGAGGGACACGGGGCTCAGCAGCCTAGAGGTGTCATAGAATAGTTTGGGTTGGAAGGGACCTTAAAGATCATCTAGTTCCAACCCCCCTGCCATAGGAGGGACACCTCCAACTACATCAGGCTGCTCAGTGCCTTGTCCAGCCTGGCCTTAAACCCCTCCAGAGAGGGGGCATCCACAACCTCTCTGGGCAACCTGCTCCAGTGTTTCACCACCCTCACTGTAAAGAATTTCTTTCTTATATCTAGCCTGAATCTCCCCCCTTCCAATTTACATCCATTATTTCTAGTCCTCCCATCACATATCTTATTAAAAAGTCCTACCCCTGCCTTTCTGTGGGACCCCCTCAGGTGCTGATAAGTTACTATGAGGTCCCTCCTGAGCCTTCTCCAGGCTGAACAACCCCAACTCCTTCAGCCTGTCTTCATAAGGCAGTTGCTTCAGCCCTTTGACCATCGCCATGTCCCTCCTCTGGACCTGCTCCAACAGCTCAATGTCCTTCTTTTGTTGAGGACTCTGAACTGGACGCAGTACTCCAGGTGGGGTCTCAGGACAAGGTATCTGGCAATCCCTGCATTCATGACAGTTGCCATGTCTCTGCCCCATTGGGACAGCCATGTGCCCCAGCTGAACGGGACAAGTACAGCTGGCAAGGTTTCCATATACTGGGAGGCAGAGAGAAGAGGATCTGCCTCTCCTGCTCCTGGTGGTCCGAGGGAGCCCTGCTGGCCCTCACCCCACAGCACTGTGGCTCTTCACCTCAGCACGATGCTCCCTCAAGCCCAGTAGGATGAGACCAGGGACAAGTCCATGGAACAGAAAGGCAGGGGTAGGACTTTTTAATAAGATATCTGATGGGAGGACTAGAAATAATGGATGTAAATTGGAAGAGGATAGATTCAGACTTGACATAAGAAAGAAATTCTTTACAATGAGGGTGGTGAAACACTGGAACAGGTTGCCCAGAGAGGTTATGGATGCCCCCTCTCTGGAGGTGTTTAAGGCCAGGCTGGACATGGCACTGAGCAGCCTGATGTAGTGGGAGATGTCCCTGCCTACGGCAGGGGGGTTGGAACTCGATGATCTTTAAGGTCCCTTCCAACCCAAACTATTCTATTATTTTTCCATGACTTTAATTTCAGTGTCCCACAGCGTCTGGAGTGGCAGTCTGGAAACCGTTAATACCAATGGACATGGGCAGCTGTGTCACAGTGAAATGCACCACCCAGGAAAATGCTTGCAACATATGAATTTTTAATAGATAGCTGTATCATAGAATGGTTTGGTTTGGAAGGGACCTTGAAGATCTTCTAGTTTGAACCCTCTGCCATGGGCAGGGACACCTCCCACCAGACGAGGTTGCTCAGTGCCTCATCCAGCCTGGCCTTGAACACTTCCAGCAATGGGGAATCCACAGCTTCTCTCGGCATCCCGTTCCGGGGTCTCAGCTCCCCCACAGTGAAAAATTTCTTCCTAATATCTAATCTAAATCTACCTTCTTGAAATTGAATTCCTTCACCCCTCGCCCTATCGCTATGTACCTGATTTGGGCGCGTGGGTTATCATTCCATTTATAGAATCATTGAATGGTTTGGGTTGGAAGGGACCTTAAAGATCATCGAGTTCCAACCCCCCTGCCATAGGAGGGACACCTCCCACTAGATCAGGCTGCTCAGTGCCTTGTCCAGCCTGGCCTTAAACACCTCCAGAGAGGGGGCATCCATAACCTCTCTGGGCAACCTGTTCCAGTGTTTCACCACCCTCACTGGAAAGAATTTCTTTCTTATATCCAGCCTGAATCTACCCTCTTCCAATTCCTCCATCACATATCCTATTAAAAAGTCCTACCCTGGCAGAAGGCCATGCAGGGGGTGTGAGGTTACCACAGCACAACCCTAACCTCACCTAACGCCGCTGTCACCAGCCCACTGGTGACACTGGGCTAAGTGGGGGGTGCAGGTTACCACAGTGTAACCCTAACCGAACCCTAATGCCACCATCACTGACCCGGCAGGGAAAACCTCATCGCTGCCGGGATTCGTGCCTCGCTGCGGCCAGGCGGGCTGGTGGAGCCGGGGCTGGGCCGCGCCGGATGCGGCGGCGGCTTCCGCGGGCGGGCGGCCGGGGGAGATGGGGGAGTCACGGGCAGCAGCAGCGAGAGCGGCGGCCATGGTGCTGGCAGCCGGAGCCTGCTACTGCCTGTGGCGGCTGNGGGGCCCGCCCGCAGGTGAGGGGCTGGGGGCGGTGGGAGGCGGTGCGGGGCCGGCAAGCGCCGGGGGAGCCCGGCTGAGGGCCGGGCCCGCCTGCGGCCTGTGAGGCTGATCTGTGCCATGCTACTTATCCTGCCAATCTCCGTGCGGCTTTTAAAAAGGACTCTACAGCGCGTTTGCCTTTAAAAAAAGCCTAATTTATTTTATTAAATCCGCCTAAAGCGTACATCTAGCCAGCGTGTTTACTTTACAGGCCGGTTTGCTGTTGTGTCGTTGAAGTTGTTTTTGTCCCCCCTGTAATTCAGAGGTAAACGAAGTGTTTAGATGAGGGCAAGATGAGGATAAAAAGAGATTCTGTTTTTCAGGCTGCTCCCTGAATTATCATAATTAACTTTGGCCCCTGGTTTTTTCCTCCAGAGTAGTTTCCCTTTGGTGTTTGCCTGCTGAGGTCATGACAGCCAGGATGTGGAATTAAAAGAGGACTGGTTACCTACGCAAAACTCATCTTGAATCACCTATGACTAGTCCACTTGTTATAGATTGGGACTTGAGGGAGTTCAGCTGGCTAAATAGGTCTGCCTCCAACCTGGCTGAAAACAGCCTTTGATGGTATTCGTGTCACTCTTTTATGACAGTCTGGTACCCCATAACATCATCCTGACTCAGAAACAGCCTTTCTTAGTTGATACAGTGATGCCACAGTCAGCAGTTTTCTTAACAGTGTGGCTGTTAATTTGTCGAAGGACCCGAGGGTGCGAGCAAAATGCCATTATAATAATTTCTGAAAACAGTCTGCAAGTCAGAAGTTCTGTTTTCCAGAGTGTCCAGGCAGATTTCCTTATTTCAGGGAACACAAAAGAAAAAAACCAGCATATTTGGTGAATATTCCTAATAATTTCAAGGGGAAGTTTGCCTTTGGTTAACCAAAGAGTAATACTGTGTTAAGCTCTTGTGATGTATTCCTTTTATTTCCTGCTTTGAAAAGAGATAGTCAGAAAACCCAAGAGAAAACATTTAAGTCTTGCTGTTGTAAAATACCATATGATGGTTGCATATAATCAGAACAGTGTGTCCTACAACTGAGAACTAAACATCAAACTTTGTAAAAAATGTTTAATGATAACAAAGTAAAATGTCTCATACTTGGTATCAATTATCTCATTTCTAAACAGTGACAGACAACAGCCCTGTGTCAACCCACAGCATGGATGTGAATGCCCTACAGAAGCTTATTCATTTGCTTCAGGCCACAGACGATCCATTAATTCAAGAGCAAGCTTTAATCACTCTCAGCAACAGCGCTGCCTTCTCTGTAAATCAAGTGAGTGTTGTTCTGTGGAAAACAACTGTGTTTTCAATGCCAGGCAGTTTGGAAGATGAGAGGTTCTGTTTTGCTGAAGAGTGACACAGGACTGGGAGCCGGAGCAGCTTTGTATCCTGAAATCCATTTGATGTCTGTGCCTTTATTTCTGATGGCCCAAATAATACAGTGGTACCAGAATTACAGAATTTATGTAAGCTTAAAGTCTGTACAGGTTTCTGTGTTTTGAAAGTGCTGTAAATTTATCCTTTGTTGCTTACAGTTATGTAATATTAAAGTGTTGAATTGGAGAAGGGCTAAATGCTATCAGGGTTAGATCTGAAATTAACTGAGGTAATTTAAAGCAATTTATTATCTTTACAAACTTGTATGCCATTTATATCTTTTCAGCTTTCTGGCTATCCAGGTCTCTGAATCAATTTGAAATATAATGCAGAAAAATTTTGAGCTGGATGCAGATTTTCATGCCTTTGTAAAGATTTAACCTCAAGGGTCTCAGTAATTTTTTTTCTCCTCTCTTCCTTTTCTCTTTTTGCTTTTTGTGTGATACTTATGACAGCTCTCTATTCTGGCTTCTTGAAACGGTTTTCTTAATATAAATCTCTCAGAACAGAACATAACTGAATCCCAAGGCCCATGGGCTCATTTTTTATTTTCTTGAAAACTGTTCCAGATTTTTTAGGTGATGGTTAGAGTCTAAGTGAGAAAGATTTTTTTTTTTTAATCAAGTGTAATGGAAAAGAAAGGTACAGTTTTAGAACTTCTGCTAATATAAAGCTGCATCTTGAAATTCTGTTCTTTACCAGTACGGCTTTTAGATAGTGTGACTGTGCTCAGCTCTTCTATAAACTCTTAAAACTCATATAACTTATGCAATAATTACATTTGATGCTTTAAAATGCTTTAAACAGGCTTTGCAGGCCAGATTTTAAAAGTAAAGGTGTTGTGCCATTGTCAAAGTAATGCCAAAGAATACATTGGCCGTAGGAAGGATTATTCTTCATTTGAGTAAACAATATCTGCTAACACTCTCTCTTTGAACAGAGGAGACTGCTCTGGAAGTCTTCATTTACACATTCTGTTTGGGTTAAAATAAAAACTTTGTTGAAAGCCTTCAGCATTTAATTATTTTTAAAAATAATTTATTGAAAATCTGTTCTTCATTTCAGGATATAATCCGAAATTTGGGTGGCCTTTCTGTTATTGGAAGGATGCTCTCTGATTCTGCTCCCAAAGTTAAAGAAAAAGCACTAAATGCACTTAATAATTTAAGTATGAATATTAAAAATCAGGAAGAGATACAGGTAAGCTTGGTGAAGAGAAGACTCAGGGGAACCTCATAGTAGCTTCTCAGCACCTGAAGGGGGCTAGAGAAAGGCTGGGGTAGGACTTTTTAATAGGATATGTGATGGCAGGACTAGGAATAATGGATGTAAATTGGAAGAAGGTAGATTCATGCTAGAAATAAGAAAGAAATTCTTTATGGTGAAGGTAGTGAAACATAGGAACAGGTTGTCCAGAGAGGTTGTGGACACCCCCTCTCTGGAGGTGTTTAAGACCAGGCACTGAGCAGCCTGATGTAGTGGGAGATGCCCCTGCCAATGGCAGAGGGGGTTGGAACTCGATGATCTTTAAGGTCCCTTCCAACGCAAACTATTCTATGATTCTGTTCTATTATTCTATTATTCTAAGTTTCTTAAAGGGAAGGATCAAAGCAACTGACATACAGTAGACAATAGATGGCTTCCAGCATATTTGCTAAGTACAAGTCAGGATGCCAAAGTTTTATGATGTTAGATATGCAAGTCAGCAGTTCTGGGTGATGTCTCTGTCCTAAGGCCAAAAGGATAACTTAAAAATGCATTGTCTCACTGCCACTTACTTTTTTTTAAAAGACAGTTAGGAGAATAGGTAGTATGTGTTCTGCTTTCTGCAAAGGCTATTAAAAAAGAGATCTTGCTCCTAAGTTAATAGTCAAATTATGTGAGGCAAGATGTTTTCCAAACATGTCTGGAACATCAGCAGTGGCTGTTCCAATGGGATGGAATTCAGACTGAACTTACTGTGATTCCCTAGGCAAGGGAGGAATAAATAGTAATTGGTCACCTATGTTTATACCATGCTGATTTTTCAGGGTGATACTTCCATCTTAAAACAACATTGTGTAAAAGTTAGAAGTGCTGCTGGTAAATATAATAGATGGTGTGGATGTGAAAGAACCAACCAAAAAAAGCACCCACTTTTAACATTATCAATAGGTCAAGACGTGTCCAAAGAGTGAGCTGGTGCAGATTTGAAGATTTTTACTAATATGTGGTAATTTGCAGCACTGAGCAACATCTTTTAAAGTAGCTTTTGTCAACAGCAAATGAGGCATTGAGCAACCTGATCTAGTGGCAGGTATCTCTGCCCATGGCAGTTGTGTTGGAACTAGATGATCTTTAAGGCCCCTTCCAACCCAAACCATTCTATGATTCTTTGTGGGTAGGAAACAGCTCCTCTGGTAAAAGCAAAGTAATGTTTTTTTCTTAGTTGATTTATTATATGCTGTCATTCAGAAGAAAATTTGGTAAAAGGTAGTTATTCGTGTCAGTTGTCATCACTGCTCCTAAAATGAATGGGCCACATGATTGGAAGAAAGAATTTCATTCCAAGATTTGTTCCGAGTTTGTTCTCAACATTTAAGTAATTTGTTGATGTGATTTTTAAATTTTTTTTAATTAACTCTTAAAGTAGATGTGCCACTTCTGAGATGGAGTCAAAGCAGTTCGGGTTTTCAGAACAATTTATGCTTCAGGAAAATTAGTTAACATAGCTGTAATGTCTGTTTCTATAACACCAGCAAAATGTTTGAATATATTATTGAAACAAAAGAAAAAAAGTACTTTTTACCAAGAACCTGGATCAGGTTATGTACCCAGACAGCAGCATTCAAGAGGTATTTACACTGCTGTAACTGGACCACTGACAGTATTTGAGAATAGAAGATCTGCGCATATCAAAATACTGTCTTTCTTATCTCCTTCCCTTTTTCTGCAGGTGTATATTACCCAAGTTTGCAGGAATATTGAGTCAGCTCCCCTGAACTCTGATCTGCAGTTAGCTGCCCTCCGATTGCTGACAAACATGTCTGTTACCAACGACTATCAGCACAAGATGATCAGCTCAATTCCCTGCTTTCTTCATTTGCTTTCAGAAGGCACAGAAAGAACACAGGTACTGGGCAGTGAATTGTTACATACAATTGTTAGGAAGCTGTTTAACTTGCCTTCTTTCTACTTTTTTTGTAAAATGGGTTAGATTGTGCTTAAAAATCAAATATTCATTGATGATGGCAGATAGTGGATAAAATCTGTGATTTCCAAAAGGGTGGAAAAAGGGTATCTTGGCAGTGGAACTGCTGGATTAGAGGTCTTTTGAAGCAGTTCTGTGTGCACTCCAATTCTCCTATGCCTTTGCTGTCAGAACTCCAGAATTCTCTTTCTGCTTGCTAAGCATCACTACTCGTCACAGAGCACAGAGAGTCTGCATGTGAAGAGATTCACTAGTGCATGAATCTCTCTGGAGCAGTGATAACCTAATTTAGGGATTTCTGTTTCATCTCTTGCAAGCCTAGTGACTGCAATGGGAAATCCTGCTTATTTGTGAGTTATTGTAATACTGAAAGAAGATAAAAGCTTCATTTGGGACCAAGTTTGGGGTTTATTCAAGATGCCACAGAATTGTTAATGTGTTCTGTTTGACCTATCAGATCAAAACCAGTTTTCCAAAGCACATATTTCCACTTAATTTGGTTTAAAAACCTATTTTATTCAAGTACAGCAAGTAGCATCGGGCCTTGTCCTAGTGTTTAGTTGAATGATTTGTATCATAAGATCTGGTAAAGTACAAAAATCATTATATAGAATCATAGAATAGTTTGGGTTGGAAGGGACCTTAAAGATCATTGAGTTCCAACTCCCCTGCCATAGGCAGGGACACCTCCCACTACATCAGGCTTCCCAGTGCCTTGTCCAGCCTGGCCTTAAACACCTCCAGAGAGGGGGCATCCACAACCTCTCTGGACAGCCTGTTCCAGTCTCACCAGCCTCACTGTAAATAATTTCTTTCTTATATCTAGCCTGAATCTACCCCCTTCCAATTTACATCCATTATTTCTAGTTCTCCCATCACAGATCTTATGAAAAAGTCCTACCCCTGCCTTTCTGTAGGGCCCCATCAGGTACTGAGAAGCTACTGTGAGTTCCCCCCTGAGCCTTCTCTTCTCCAGATTGAACAACCCCAAATTCAAATGCATCTCAAATACAGTACTTAACTATCCTTAACTGCCCATTTTAAAATTATTGAGGATAAACTACTGCCAACTATGAGTTATTTACAGATCTTGTCTTATTTTGATGTTTAAGTCAAACTTACTTTGCTTCTAAAATGTCTACACTTACTATGTAGATGCTAGTGGCTACATAGGGCCTATTTTTTTCTGTACCAAAGAGTGAAATGCACAGCTTGTCTGTTAACCCATTCCACCTTTTCCTCTCTGACTCAACACTTAAATTAATGGTGCCTGTTACTGCTGTACCCACTGGCTTTAGAGCTTGCAATGAACTTCCGTATTCCTCATTTCAGATTCAAGTTTTGAAAGTACTTGTGAACTTTTCTGCAAATCCAGCCATGACAAGACATCTTCTCAAAGCTCAAGTAAGGTTCTTACTGTTTCATTATATATTTATCACTTACACATGTGCATGCATGAGAAGAATTTTAACATATTAGAAGTGTATGTATAAATCCCAAGTAAAATTTTTGGCAGTCTCTGGTTAAAATCAGCAGCTGTCTTTCTTCTGCTGTCATGTCATACAGATACTGTATGGGCAGAGGGGGAAACTTAGAGGTTCTGCATTTGAGGACAGTTGATTATTCTGCCTTTGTACCATTCAAGGTGATTTGTGACAACTTGCAGAAGCCTGTTCTCACCTTCCCTTTCCACCAAAGTAGTAATATGAAGTTTTATTTGTAATATATATATATATATATATAAACACACACATAAGGAACCTTAATAAATTTCAAAAGCAAGCCCAAAACCTCCTTTCCAGATGTGCAGTCAGGATATAGATTGAAAACCAGATACAAACATCAAACACACCCCAATACTGTGATCCTTTTCAGCAGCTGTTTCTGTTTGCTGATGTACTGTACCTGAGACTGAAATTCCTACCCTTTTACATCTTTATAGAGAACTTTGTCATTTGCTGTTGCAAGCCCTGTACAGGTTTATTTCATCCCTACCCCTACCTCACAGCAAAATGGAGTCAAGGATTAGAATGGTGCATTCTTCTCCCCAAAGGAAGTTTCTTAAAACATGCACTGCTTTTTATTTTTGAGCCATCTGCCGTGAGCAGTTTAGATACCACTGGCTTTTCATTATTAAATAATTTGCTTCTCTGTTACAAATGCATCCTTTCCTCATTTATCAGATGTGCAAACATAAAACCACTCAAATCACTGCAGAGGGCAAAAGCAGTGTTATTCAGAAGGAAAGCAGACCCTCTCTTCCAAATGGGAATTTTCCAGACAGCCACTTTTTGGAGACTGAAAGTACAGAACATTTATTAGCCAAGCTTTTCTAAAGAGGAAATGTGCAAGCTGTGCAAGTTTCTGGCATGTTTTCACAGCATGCAGACTTCTGGTATTTCATAGCCTCTCTCTTTCAGGTGCAAATTTCCCTTTGCTCCTTTTTTTTTAAAATAAAATTTAGTTCCTTGTACTACTACTGTTGATTTAGAATGGTCTAATTCTTTAATACCTTAGGTGCCATCGCTGCTGTCACTTTTTGACAATGGTATAAACAGAGAAGTCCTGCTCAGAGCCCTGGCATTTGCAGCAAACTTGAAAAAGAATGTGAAGTATGAAGATGGTGCCGTTACTCAGGACCAATACAATGAAGATTCAATTTTCTTCATGCTCTGCAACAACTCTGCCCCATTTGCCCAGAAACTGGCATCTTTGTTACACCACCGTGATACAGATGTGAAAGAGCAAGTTGTGAGAATATTAACACAATAGCAATTTAAAAAAAAATTTTAAAGGAACTGACTTGATAACAATATCTAAAAAAATTTTTTTAAAGGACTGATTTAATAAAAATATCTAAAATTTTTTTTAAAGGACTGACTTGATAAAAATATCTAAACTTAGGGACACTATGCTAAAAATAAGCCCAACCAGCACACAATAAAACCAAAAATACCATATTAGACACAAATAATTTACTAAAAAAGAGAATGCAGTGTATTTAATATGGAGAGCATAGTAACAGATTATTTTCTTTTTTTACAAGCAAGATAAAAGCAATAGCTTAAAGAGTAGTGAGAAACTACTGTACAGCTGTTAACATGCACAGAGGAGGAGGAATCATTTAAAACTTGAAAACTTTCAGATGTACAGTGAACATTTAAATGCATGAGTAAACTGGAGTATTACTCTGAATATCATAATGCACTTTTGTTACATCTGTTGAAGAAAGACCTTTATAAAATGTTGCATTACAGATTTAACCATTCTGAATTAGGCATTTACATTTTATTAAACTATGTTAAAATCTGATATTCATCTGATTATCTTTTTGTTGGCAATAACAGGCTTTAATTCTGTTTAAAGGGGGCAGGAATGTCTTAAAGTAGCAGATAAAGGCAATACCAAAACTATCACTGGCTTCCTACAAAATATTTTCAGTGAAAACTGCATATTAAATTTACCCAGCCTATGTTTTTTCACCTTGCCTTCACCAAATATTTTCTAAACCTACATTATCCACTCAATTTAGCCAAACTGCAGTACACTTAGCTGTAAGTATGTGAGGTTTCTACACTTGAGGAAAAAAAATTATCTTGCTTTAAAGTTGTCACATGAAAAAAAGCATATTTTTCAGAGTAATATTGTAAGGCAAAGACTATCTGCATCTGCCATTCAGTCATTGTTAATGAAGCCCACAGGAAAGCATACCCATTTTTACAAAAGCTTCCTGTTCTGTAGCCACCCTGGAGCCTCTTCCTTTGGAGAGCTGTGCTCCTTTCTCTCTGCAGCTAGACCATTATCAGAATAAATGTTTCTGTTGAATTAGCCCCCATACAGTTTTAGTCATTAACATTTAGTTAATTCAAAATAAAGTGGAATACATCAATATATTATTGAAAAAGAACCTGAAGGAAGTTTCACTGGTAAACATAAAATGTACTAGAAAAAAATAAGACTACTAAATCTTCCTGAACTGTATCACAGAGAATTTAAAGTGTCAGGTACAAAGGCTGAAAGCAAGTCTTCCACCTGGTACTGTTTTTAAGAGACCTTTATTACATAAACTACTACTGGATGTATCACCTTTCTAAGTTAATATACCCACTCTGCTCTTGATAAAATATTCTATTTCTTTAATTCAGCAGATTTTCTTTTTCCTCAGTAGGTGACTTTGCAAACAGCTAAAACTGCAAGAAACGTGACCTTGAAAATACAACTTATCTATGTCCTGATCAATGCAGGGGTAAAGCTATATGTATCTGATTTATCTACACAGGTAGTTTTAAGTTGTCAGGAATACAATTAAGGCAGAAATAGAAAGTGACATCATGCCGAGTCAGAGCCTGAGAAGGGCTGCTTTGACAGCAATTCACTTTCTCCTTCCCACTGCTCCAAAAAACAAGGTTCATTCGGTAACAGACAAGTTACTTTATAATCATTTAATGTTTTGCTGCTCTTTAGGTTTTTTTCTGCTTCTGTCTGTAACAAAGAACCACAAAGGCTAGGTCAGACACTAAGAATTTACCAGTCCCACCTTGCTCTTCTGACAAGAAAGACTAAAGTTTTCAAGGTATGTCTGATCTGCATGTATTTTCTTAAGCTCAGCAACAGTTTTTCTAGGTGCTCCTCATCATGCTCTTCAAACTCAAAGTAAGCATCTTTCTGGTAATTGATCTTTTATCCTTTGCTTTGACAGCTGACAGAAACCAGTGACCACTGCTCCCTTTTCTAAAAACATCTGAAAGCTTGTTAAGGTGTTGTCTCAGTCTTCATTTTCTGGTCTAGAAAGACCTATTTTTAAAAGCTTTCATCATGGAACAATGCTAATGAGATCTTTTTGAAACCATGCGACACCCTGCAAAGCAACACCATGCAAATGCATCTAATTTTTTTTTATCCCACACCCTAGATGGAATCTTATTAATACCAAGCCAAGCATAATATGAACTTTCTGCATACAAATGCTGTAAATTAATAGATCCAAACATAAACATCTATAATTACTGACCTTCAGTCTCTGATCTCTAAGTTTTTCTCTGCTGTGTGCTTATCTTGCTGTTCTGTATTTCAGATTAAGCCTGTTTTTCTAAAGTACTGAATTATACAGAATAGTCTATAGATTATTTGGAAAAAAAAAAAAACAAACAACATAAAAAACCCAAACTTCAATTTTAACCATGCCCTTTGAAGCACTCAAAGCATCCCACAGCCTGGTGTGTCCTTCACAATTTTACAAAGATGCAATATGCATTTTATTACCTAAATTGTTATTGAACCTATTGTGTAAATACAAGGCCATATAGAGACTTCACCCAAAACAACCGCCCAGAATCAATCATAAAAGATCAAGAGTCATTTTAAACCAGCTTTGCAAAAATCCTGGTGAATACCTCTAGATCCTACTAGAAAATCTTGATATTAAGGAAATCTTGATATTTGTTGGATAAACTCCCACCAAAGGACTATAATCTGCTTTTTCATACATACAAGTGTAAATTTCTGTTCCTGAGCTCTTCCTCAGCACAAATTTGAACTAACTGATCTTTGCCTCATTATGCTGTTCCTTGCTGGTATTGAAATCTCTTAAGACTTCTAGTATTTTCTGATACAGATTTTGAAAAGATAACTGTTGGCAGTTACAAAATTACATGTTTATTCTTAGCATGAAATTTCATGTCTCAGGTTTTAATTAGGAATCAGAAGTTCGTGTCTTTAAATTGCAGGGAAATAATGCATCATCTTTAAAGTTTATCTTAATGGAGTATGAACATAAAATATAATGCACAGCAAGAGCAAAAACATACACATAAAAAACCATACACAATAAAAAAAGTTTGCCAATGAATTACGAAGGAGAGTAACAACCCTTTTTATTGGCAATAACAGGCTTTAATTCTGTAAATGAGCATGGCAATTTCATACAGATACATATAGTCAAGTTTTACAATGGTGAACAGTGTTGTCATCTCTTCTTCAACTTTAAAATTGTAAGGAAGCTACAAGAAGCAAATACCGCAGCCCTTGCTTTTCACTTAAAAGTCTTTTCACTTACAATAACAAAACCAAAACCCCTTTAATAGCAGGCCAAGTCAATGCAAAGGCAACTGCCATTAAGGGATTCTTCCTTTCCATGTGCTGCATTTGACAAGAAAGTTACAGTGACACGTTCAAGCCTAACTTAAAAATATTGAGTAGACAACAAAAATGTGCAGATACTCTGGCCAGCAGTAAGTTTTACACATCAATGGTGCAATATTAAATTCTCTCTCTCTCTCTCTTTAAAAGGCACATTTCTTTGTAAAATTCAGGTTTTGTGGTTCAGGATAGGAAAATGTAGAAGCATAACTAATAACTTGTGCTTCCCCAACACAGCTCTATTGAAGGCTTCACCCCACAGAACACAGAGTGAAGCTGTCAAGGTATGGGGCATAGCCAGGAGATTAATGACTAACAAGTGGGAGATGACATTCCATCAATGACAAATTTAAGTCAGCCATTAAGTCTAAGAATAGGTCCTGTGCTGAGGTTATTATTGCTGGTGCCTGTAAGATAAATTAATTGTTTTTATAAAATTCATCATCAGTGATGCATGTCAGAGTTGAAACTGTGAGTTATTCCCAGTCAGTACTGTACATATTAGCCAGTATTTAATTACCTTTCAAAATTTATAAACAATGTGACTAGTAAAATTTCTCGTGAAATTTTAGTTCTGAAACTGACAAACCTGGCAGCTAAAAATCCAGTTCATTCCAGAAAAATCTCAGTTGTAACTACATCATATTCAACTTAGTAACATTAGTTGCTAGGTCAAATCAAAGGAGGATTACAAGGAACTCATGTTTTGTTAATCAAACCCATCATTGGTATTCAAATCCCGTGACTCTCCATGGTTTAAGACAAAGAAATCTTCTTTTTTCAAGCCGTATCTTTCAAGAGCTTCATTCAGTTTCACTGGAGGGTCCAAGTAGTACTGGGAAAATAAAAATAGTATGAGTTAAGAATATACCATTGCAGCATTTAGAATCATAGAATAGTTTTGGTTGGAAGGAACCTTAAAGATCATCGAGTTCCAACCCCCTGCCATAGGCAGGGACACCTCCCACTAGATCAGGCTGCTCAGTGCCTTGTCCATCCTGGCCTTAAATATCTCCCTTAGTGGGAAAGAAAAATAAATACATTTTAGATACTACCTAAAAAAGAGGGATATGTATTTGTCAAATTACAATTTTCAGTTTCATTTTCAGTTTTTAAGCAGAATGCTGATGTACAGGAGTAGAGCAATTAGCAAGGCACAACCGATCATCCAAAATTTTGTCTTTTTCAGGGTACCGAAGTAGATGCCTCAGAAGCAGGGTGAGGAGGAAGAGTTGGCAGCTCAGCAGATGGCGCCTTCTCTCATTTAGTAAAGTCGGTTCTACTGCTTAAAAACCCAGTGCTGTTTTGAGTAAGTCCCCCTGAAGTAACTTCATTCTATTTGTTACATTTCAGGAAAGCCATTTTTTCACGCTTCTAAAATCACAGTAGCCTTTTCACAAAGGGCACTAGTGACACAGCTAATCAGAATCATGCAGATAGAAAATGTTACATAAAAGTTAAAGAAAACACATGTAAACATGGCTAATGGCATCACAACTGAATCAGAAGAAAAAATGGTGCAACTGATCTGAGGATAAAGTTTAAAAACTGCTTCCAGACAAGGTGTATTAAAGTAGATGCAGATACTCCCTTTCACTGCAAATTAAGTCACCATTAAAGTACCTGGGTAACCCACTCATTAGAATTGGGGACTTGGTGGGGGAGGAGGAAGAGGATTGAAAAATAAACAAAAAATTCAGAATAACTTAAGTTTTTCATATTCTTGCTGGCATTTCACTATTAATCAACTATCAAAGATACTATTAATTTTTTTACTAGCAGATAAAAAAATAACTGTAAAATCACGCAGTATTTTGGGATTCCAAGTGATGCATTGTTGAGTTTGCATTTATTGTTGCATATTTGTCCACATCTTTCATGGTTTTGATAACTGTTCTTTCAAATAAATCTTAACTGTGGAAATATTTTATGTAATTGGTTAAGCGTAGCTAAGAACTGTTGTTAACTGCACTACATATAGTAAGAACTTCTTGCTCATACAAAGTTTAAAATATATATATTTACAGATATGTGGGTTGACTTCAAGAGCTTCATTAATGCCTGTGTGCTCTAGAAATCCAAACTCACATGTATGGTTGAAATTTACCTCATTTGCTAAAGCAAAGGTCCCCCAGTGAATTGCTACAGACTTCTTTGCTTGAACATCAATATGGATTCTTACTGCTTCTTCAGGATCCACGTGCTGGTATTTCATAAACCACCTGGCAAAACACAAAGTGAATGTTTTTGTGTCACCCAACTCAGTGCAAGATTCCTTTACTTTCAATCTGTAAGTTGCAAATATTTTTTTTTTAAATGAGTAAATAAAATATGATCATCTAATGAAAAAATTATGGAGCATGCATGTCTGAACAACACTCAAAATCAACAAGACACTGAAGTACACTAAAATATCCATGAAACATTACTTTGTGTATTTCACTCTTCTTTTCAAATGTTCATGAGATTTTTTTTCTTACCTATATTTTCAATAGTATAAGGATACACTACTGGTGCCTGGAAGCATTAAGGCTGTAGATTTAAATCCATCCCTGAAAAAAATGCCATGCTAGCAATGCACACCAAAACCAAGCACTTCAAAAGGCAGCCTAAGGGAAGGGGTGGTAGAGCAGAAGAGAGAATCTGGCAATTCTTGAAAGATACCACATTTTTACTGCATTATTCTGATTCCTATCTTTCTTTCCCAGCCTATACATGCTCTGCTTCCAGCATTATGAGAGTGTTATCATCTAAAAGTTTAGATACCCTTGTCATAAGCAGGATATGGATGCTTAAGCAAATAGATCTTTCACACTCTATAAAAGATTCATCTTTATCTCCAGATAAATTGCAAAAACAGACTGAAGTGAACTGAATATATCTAAATGGCCTGCATTAAGTGATGCTACTTAAAAGAAAAAGATGCAAAGTAATTTTTAGATGACTCATTTGTGCTTAGAAATTAAGAAAACCCCTCCACACATGCAGTCATGATAGATCTCAGATCTATCATCTGAGTGCCTGCTTTTTTCCTCATTCAGCCATTTCTTCCATGCATGCATAGGCCACTGTCCTAAACATTTCAGACCCACCATCTGACTGCCTGCTTTTTTAACCCTCATTCAGCCATTTCTTCCACACATGCACAGGCCACTGTCCTAAACATCTCAGATCTATCATCTGAGTGCCTGTTTTTTTTCCCCTCATTCAGCCATTTCTTTCTTTCATAGAATCATAGAATAGTTTGGGTTGGAAAGGACCTTAAAGATCATCGACTTCCAACCCCCCTGCCATAGGCAGGGACACCTCCNACACTACTGGTGCCTGGAAGCATTAAGGCTGTAGATTTAAATCCATCCCTGAAAAAAATGCCATGCTAGCAATGCACACCAAAACCAAGCACTTCAAAAGGCAGCCTAAGGGAAGGGGTGGTAGAGCAGAAGAGAGAATCTGGCAATTCTTGAAAGATACCACATTTTTACTGCATTATTCTGATTCCTATCTTTCTTTCCCAGCCTATACATGCTCTGCTTCCAGCATTATGAGAGTGTTATCATCTAAAAGTTTAGATACCCTTGTCATAAGCAGGATATGGATGCTTAAGCAAATAGATCTTTCACACTCTATAAAAGATTCATCTTTATCTCCAGATAAATTGCAAAAACAGACTGAAGTGAACTGAATATATCTAAATGGCCTGCATTAAGTGATGCTACTTAAAAGAAAAAGATGCAAAGTAATTTTTAGATGACTCATTTGTGCTTAGAAATTAAGAAAACCCCTCCACACATGCAGTCATGATAGATCTCAGATCTATCATCTGAGTGCCTGCTTTTTTCCTCATTCAGCCATTTCTTCCATGCATGCATAGGCCACTGTCCTAAACAGATCCATCATCTGAGTGCCAGCTTTTTTTCTCTCATTCAAACATTTCTTCCATGTGGCACAGGCCACTGTCCTAAACGTTTCAAATTCATCTTGAATGCCTGCTTTTTTTCTCTCATTCAGCCATTTCTTCCATGCATGCATAGGCCACTGTCCTAAACATTTCAGACCCACCATCTGACTGCCTGCTTTTTTAACCCTCATTCAGCCATTTCTTCCACACATGCACAGGCCACTGTCCTAAACATCTCAGATCTATCATCTGAGTGCCTGTTTTTTTTCCCCTCATTCAGCCATTTCTTTCTTTCATAGAATCATAGAATAGTTTGGGTTGGAAAGGACCTTAAAGATCATCGACTTCCAACCCCCCTGCCATAGGCAGGGACACCTCCCACTACATCAGGCTGCTCAACAAAAATGTGCAGATACTCTGGCCAGCAGTAAGTTTTACACATCAATGGTGCAATATTAAATTCTCTCTCTCTCTCTCTCTCTCTCTCTTTAAAAGGCACATTTCTTTGTAAAATTCAGGTTTTGTGGTTCAGGATAGGAAAATGTAGAAGCATAACTAATAACTTGTGCTTCCCCAACACAGCTCTATTGAAGGCTGCACCCCACAGAACACAGAGTGAAGCTGTCAAGGTATGGGGCATAGCCAGGAGATTAATGACTAACAAGTGGGAGATGACATTCCATCAATGACAAATTTAAGTCAGCTTGGCCTTAAACACCTCCAGAGAGGGGGCATCCACAATCTCTCTGGGCAGCCTGTTCCAGTGTTTCACCACCCTCACTGTAAAGAATTTCTTTCTTATGTCAAGTCTAAATCTACCCCCTTCCAATTTACATCCATTGTTTCTGGTCCTCCTATCACATATCTTATTAAAACTCCTAGCCCTGCCTTTCTGTAGGACCCCCTGCCTTTCTGTAGGACCCCCTCAGGTATTGATAAGTTACTATAAGGTCCCACCAGAGCCTTCTCTTCTCCAGGCTGAGGCTTTCTTTTGCATCTATTCTATTCTGAGATCCTAATATCAGTATTGTATTTTATCCTAATTGTATTTTTTTATGCTCAGGGTATAATTTCATTAATGTGGTTTTGCTCTAACTTTGATTTTCCTACCTTGGCTCATAAGCTCCAATGGGGATGGCTGCAAGATCGAAAGGTCCGAACCTTTTGCCGATCTGTTCAAAAGCGAGGCAATACCCAGTGTCTCCTGAAAAGAAAAACCTATTCCAAGGTCCCAAGACAGACCAGCTGCCCCACAGAGCCTTATTATCATCCATTGCAGTCCTTTTGCACCAATGCTGAGAAGGAGTGAAGACAAAAGTTACGGCATCATGACCAGGGACACAGTTCTCTTCCCACCAATCCAGTTCGATCACGTTCTCGCAGCCACATCTCTGCATCCAGTCCAGGAGCCCCAGAGGCACAAACCAGCGCAGTTCGCTCCCAAAGCGTTGATTTAAACGTGTCACAGTGTTGTAGTCCAAATGGTCATAATGGGTATGGCTGATCACCACTGCATCTATTTTAGGGAGCTGCTCCACCGTGCACGGAGGACCCCGGAAGCGTTTGGGACCCATGAGCTGCGTGGGAGAAGCTCGCTGGCTGAAGATGGGGTCAGTAAGAAATATAAGTTCATCCATTTCCACCATAAGCGAAGCATGTCCCAACCACGTGACTCTCATACCGGTTCCTGTCTTCCCAGCTAGTTCTGGCTTTTGTACAAAGTAAGGTTTTAACACTGGAAGTTCTTTATCCAGTTCCTAGCAAGAAAGAACAGAATATGGTGTGAGAGATTTCACATCATACTTGGCTACACAGATCTAAGCTAGTAAGGCCAGGGGCACTGGGAAGCTGGGAGAGGACTCAAGCTAGACAGCTGATTGCAACTTAACAGAGGGATACTCCAAACCACATTTTGCCATATAAAGCTGGGGGAAGGAGTAGGAAGAAAGGAATATTGGGAAGGAATATTCTCTACTTCAACCAGCAGGCTGGTGTTCAGCCATTTCCAGGAAAGCAGGGCATAACTATATCCTGGGCTGCATAAGCAAGGCTGTGGCCAGCAGGGCAAGAGAGGTGACTACCCCTTTACTCTGCTCTCATGACATCCTCACCTGGACCACTGCATCCAGCTCTGGAGCCCTCAGCACAAGGACATGGAGCTATTGGAGAGGGTCTAAAGGGAGGCCATGAGGGCAAGGGCTGGAGCACCTTTCCCATGAGGACAGACTGAACAGCCCCAGCTCTCTCAGTCTGGAGAAGAGGAGGCTCTTTCTTTTTCTTCCTCACTCAGCCATTTCTTTCTTTTGCCTCTATTCTATTGTAAAATCCTGATAGGAGTACACATAGAGTTTTAAATTCTAATTGTATTTTGTCTCCTCAAGTAACTGTTATTGTAGAATCATAGGGTT
>VZTY01005180.1:25182-38913 GCA_013400935.1 Turnix velox | reverse complement strand
TCTATGATTCTATGATTCTATGATTCTATGATTCTATGATTCTATGATTCTATGATTCTATGATTCTATGATTCTATGATTCTATGATTCTATGATTCTATGATTCTATGATTCTATGATTCTATGATTCTATGATTCTATGATTCTATGATTCTATGATTCTATGATTCTATGATTCTATGATTCTATGATTCTATGATTCTATGATTCTATGATTCTATGATTCTATGATTCTATGATTCTATGATTCTATGATTCTATGATTCTATGATTCTATGATTCTATGATTCTATGATTCTATGATTCTATGATTCTATGATTCTATGATTCTATGATTCTATGATTCTATGATTCTATGATTCTATGATTCTATGATTCTATGATTCTATGATTCTATGATTCTATGATTCTATGATTCTATGATTCTATGATTCTATGATTCTATGATTCTATGATTCTATGATTCTATGATTCTATGATTCTATGATTCTATGATTCTATGATTCTATGATTCTATGATTCTATGATTCTATGATTCTATGATTCTATGATTCTATGATTCTATGATTCTATGATTCTATGATTCTATGATTCTATGATTCTATGATTCTATGATTCTATGATTCTATGATTCTATGATTCTATGATTCTATGATTCTATGATTCTATGATTCTATGATTCTATGATTCTATGATTCTACTAATTTATTTTCAAGCAACTGAGTTTATGTACATAAAAAATATCTGCACGTTAAATATCTTTATAATTACCTTGTAAAAAATAAATTAAAACATTTTCTTGAGTCACCACATCTTGTCAAGGATTTAGCAAACAGCATCAACATAAAGCTCTCCATTGAACTGGTGACAGAGTACATAGAGAAAGCTCATTAATCTCCTTGTTAACAGCTGAGTTACAAAAATTACTTAAAAATACCAAGAGTGGATCATAACCAAACCTTCCACAAGAAGAAAGACATTCTCTTCCTATGTTATCCTATTATCCTAACAGCTGAAACAGGGAAAAAACCCATAGTGAAGCATTCATTCCTATTTATTACTCTCCCAATAAGCTTTGGCCTATCCATTCAATAAAAATGAGCAAAGTAGAAGTAAAATAAATAACTGAATGGTAAATAACTGAAGTTGTAGATTATTCTAACACTGAAATTTCAACTCCATGGCTTTCTGAAGGAAGAGAATAGAAAATGAGAAGGGGTAGAAATGGGATAAACTACAAACAAATAGTCTGTATACGTACATGGATTATAAACAAATAATCTTGTGCCTGTGGTTACTAATATATGACAGGAAACGAAAAGATTATTTGGTCTGAAGATGGCAGAGACACTGGAAGAAAAATAGTTGTCCAAAAACAAGTATCAACTATTGTATTAATATCTCTCAATATGGCAAAAAGTGGACTTAGTGTAATATTTTTTTAGTTTGAGAGAAGGTATAATGTAATTTTTCTTAATTCAAGAGGAATTTTACTGTTTACTTCACAGAAAACAGGGTTTAATCCAAACTGCAAATGTTCACTAAAACAGAACAAGATTGTCTGATAGTTTGCTATTAGAAACCATCCAGAGCAGTTAGTATTCATAACTAGCTGATATTTTGACTGATTGAGAAATTCATTCAGAGTGGAATTTCCTGACCTGCCTCATTCATTGTTGCGTTGAGAATTATGCCTCTTACCATCAGTAAACTTGCATGCTACACCTGACAAAGCCTGGCAGGATGCTTCACAACAGTGAAAAGACAGGATGGGAAATTTACAGTGATGAAAAAATGCGTTTAACTGTACTTTTTTGAGAGGGGGAGGATGACAGGAAGGTAGTCTGTTTATTTTTGTTTCTAAATTTTCCTTTAGAGGAAGGGATATCAGCTGATTCAGCACTAAAACACATACTGTGTAGTGCATTACTCTAACAGGGACTCTGTGAGGTACCGTACTTCCTTGGAGTAAAATACATAAATGGATCTCTCAATGTTCTCAGAGAGAGGAAGAACCTATATGTAGCACTTCTGCCTGGAAGGCTTCAACATAGCCTGCTGAGGGGAAGTATGCTAAACCAGGGCAAAGAGGTGAATTTAAGGTCTGAAGTGCTGTGATACTGATGTGTACCTGTAAGAGGCAAACCATGAGTGACTAATAAGGAAAAAAGCAAACCAAGAAATCAGTGAAGTAAAACAAGATTACTGAGAGTCATTGAAAGAAATTATCATAAAGAGGAAAAAATGCAGTGAAAAATATTTCTACTTTATAGGTACATTAAAATGAATGTGATGTTCATTTTCGTCTTAATTCATAGGTATACTGTTATATTTTTAAGGTGGTATAGAATCATAGAATAGTTTGGGTTGGAAGAGACCTTCAAGATCATTCAATTCCAACCCCCTGCTGTAGGGGGGGACACTTCCCACCAGATCAGATTGCTCAGTGCCTTGTCCAGCCTGGCCTTAAACTCCTCTAGAGAGGGGATGTCCACAACCTCTCAGGGCAACCTGTTCCAATGTTTCACTACCCTCACTGTAAAGAACTAATTTCTTATATCTACCCCAAATCTACCCTCTTCCAATTTACATCCATTATTCCTAGTGCTTCCATCAAGTATTCATCTGTTCATAAATTTAGGAGTCACTGGCCTCTTGTACCAGTTTTGTTCCTAACACTTAAAGGTCTGAGTCATCACTCCATTACTCTAACTTTAAGTGTAGTGGAGTAAGAGGGGAACAATCTGGCTTAAATCAGGTTCCACTGTATTTTCAGTTTGACGGAACAAGCCAGAGCATTCTTGATTTCTGCCAGCATTAGCTTGCTCTGGACTTTTTAGAATCCAGGTCTACGTCAAAAAAAGTATAAAGTAAAAGAAAAAAAAGAATAAGATAAAATTATGCAGGGTAACAGTGATATGCCATGGAAACCATTCGGCTGTAAAGGAGTTAATTTGAAAGCTCAAGACAGCTGTGATTCTTTCTGTCTGCCATATCTCTTTATTCTTGTCAGTCCATTCTTGCATGGTAAAAATTTCTTTCCACAGCCAACGCAGTGTGAACCATTTTCCTTGCTGCTTAGTGAGTGCTTTTAATCTATATTGTAAGGTATGTGTGGTGCTACAGAAAATCATGTATTTCTTTTACACTGAAACTCCCTCTACATTGGAGATTATGTCGACTTGAAGATAAAACAGTTAAAAATATTAGTAGGAGTAAAAATTATGAACATGGATAGTTTTACCATCCATTTCCTCTAAGCTATCAATTTAATCTATTTTTAATTCTTCCTTTAATATGTTAAAGATGTGAGTAATGTCCCTATTGCCCTGAGTTGCACTAACATGTGTAAGTCCCATGAGAAATTCAACTTCAATATAAAGTACTGGTGCAAGCAAGGCTGAAGGTCTCATCTGAACAAAATAAGGTATAAATTGGTTTCTTGTATGTCCAGTGGTACTATAATATCAAACTTGAGGGTTTTGTATAAAAGGAAAGTAAAAGCAAAACCAACAATACTATATTTTCATAAAACCTTTATCAACCTCAAACAAACTAATCTATATTTATATCACCGAGGCTGTAGTTAGAATTCATAGAATCAGAGAATCATAGAATGCACTGAGCTGGAAGGGTCACCTTTTATTAAACTTTGTAGTACCATAATAGCATCTCCTGTTTTAGAGAAACTAAGATACTTAGATTTTAAAATGTAGGTATTTCCTGAAGCCTCCATTTCCTGTCAAAATGTTATCACTGAAAATGTATCTGGAAGGAAAACTACACTTGTGTGCCATGAGATTATAGTGTGGCTTTTTTCCTCTCTCTCTGAACCAATGAGGTTTCAATTATTCCATGAAAAGTAGGACAGTTACAAAAGGAACCACTTAAGAAGATGTATGGTGTGTTTAACTTGTTTGCTCCCTACAACATAAAAGAACATAATTAAATTTGAATAACTTTGTAGAGGAAAACAATAAAATCACAAGGTAGGAAGGACAACAGATTAGAAGAACTTGACTATTCAGAGTTGAAAACACAGCTATCTTTACAGCAAGGGAATAAATACCAGTAGTCCCAATCCTGGACTATTTATGAATTTTTCCCCAGTCATTAAATAAAAAAGATACAGCGGTTACCATGAAAAAGGTAAGCTCAAGCTTTCCTGCTAAACCTTTGTCTGACCTCAGGCAAATCCCACAAAGCATTAAGGCAAGAAATACAAACGCAAGGCCATCACTCTCACTCCCACACATCCCTCCCCTTGCCTAACCAGGCGGGGGGCCAGCAGGCCCCCCGGCCTTTCTCCTCCCACCGTGTCCTCTTGGAAAACACAACTCACCAGTGACACATCCTGCAGCAGAACCACCAAGAGAAGCATCCCTCAGGCCCCAACAGAGGGGGCAAATGGTGTCTGCTGCCCTGCTGGTGTTAAATAGGAGAGTGGATGGAGAGGGCTGATTGGGAACAGCTGGGTCTCCAGTGAAGCCCAGGTGTGTGGGATTTGGGGCAAAATGGGCTGGAAAAAGGTTGGTGTCGGGAAGAGGCAGGAGATTGGGGAAAAGAGGGGTATGTGGAACCTGCCTAGAGGAAACTGTGGGGCAAAATGGAAGGACTTGAGTGTTCACCATGATGGTGGTAAGACACTGGAACAGGTTGCCCAGAGAGGTGGTGGAGGCCCAATCCCTGGAGACATCCAAGGCCAGGCTGGAAGAGGCTCTGAGCAGCCTGGTCTCAGGGAGGTGTCCCCGCCCATGGGAGAGGGGGTGGAACTAGATACTACATGATCTTTAAGGTCACTTACAACCTGAAGTATTCTATGATTCCATGATTCTATACGTCTATTTTTAAACAAAAAAATGCAAAATTTTTCTAGAAGGGCAAGATCTTTTGAACACTGTATTCTTGTTTCACAGAGACACCTATCTGCACACTTGAGGTGTATGCATCCAGCTTCAGGAGAGGACAAGTTCACTGGGCATTTCCTATAGGCAGTTTGCTTTGGTTATTATCCATTCCACATTTGTGCTTAATCTCTTTTAGGTGGTATCTTTAGGTGAAAATTAACATGCTCAGATCAATGCTATGAACTTCACTACCAAAATAAAACGCATACTTTTTTGATGATGAGCCGTTTAGTGTCATCAAAACTAATCATCCTTAGAACAGATAAAACCATGACTTCACAATTAAACCTGGAACTAAAATCCCCATTAGGAATCATATTTGACATAAATCTACTTAAACTTCAAATAACTTAAATCACTCAAATTTTAATAGCAATAGTAGTAACAAAAGATATAATCTGTGACCAACACAGGGCTGCTAATAGGAAGTGCAAGCCAATAAGCAGTTGATTCAATGCATGCTATCATAAATCCGCTGTGCAGACACTAAGTTGAAACTGTTTTATACCTGTGAGATATACTGTGACTGCACAATATGGCTCTATATCACGTGTATAGTGAATCTGTTGCTTCAAGGACAAATAAAACTGTCTGAAGATGTGCTGCTTCTTGAAGAGTTGGTCAGTATGTCATTCTGCAGGATTTCTAGACATCCAAAAAATAGCACAATAGATCATAGATTGGGGGAGCACAGCAGTCAATTATTAAGAAAAGCAACACCTACAAAAGATACAGTATTTTCAGGTATGTCAGTGTTGTAGTCTAAAATTCTCTACAATGTATCCATACAGAGATTGTGAGAAATTGTGGTCTTTCAAAAATTATCCACTTTCATAGCTACATGCATGGCTTTATTACAGCAAGCCTTCTCAATGATCAGAACAGTACAAAGGAAATAATCAAAAATACACTCCCTTCAAATACGAAACTCATCAGTCCATGCAAGTACAGAAATCTCTATCAACTCATCCAGGGAGTCTGGATTAAAAATATGTTTATAGTAAAATAATCATTAACATAATGCCTGCATAATACCTGCATACATATCAACACAACCTACATAGGTTTTGATGGAGAATTCACTTTTACTTACACTCACCTAAGGAATAATTCAATTCCTATTATATAATCAAAGCAGTCAAACTTTTTAAATTCATGCATGTGGAGATCACTGGAAGAAAATCACAAGAGAATAATATGTAGTAAAATTAACAGACAAAATAAGCAGAAAAAAATAAACTGCAAGCAGAATAGCAGAAGAAAAATTCAGACAAAATGAAAAAATGAACCTTGGTAAGTTTAAAATGGGAAACATATGTGATAATCAAAAGAAAAAGAAAATGCCAAATAATTAAAACAGATACTATCTCTGACAAGTTCTGATTTAGGATAAGAGAGAATGTTGGTTGTGCTAGAAACCATTGGGAGATTAACAGTCATAAGAAGTTCAGTGAGAGCTCTGATATCAAATTAATGTTGCACTAGAATTAGTAGATGAAGTGTTAGTACGGCTGGTATTTGAGAGACATGGGCCCACTTATAAGATTTCATGCAACTAAATACAACCAACACTTCTAGTTTTATCTAAGGAATATAGAATTATAGAATTATTATAGAATGCAAAATTAAGGTTTAATGTAATCAAAACTTCAATGCTCTCAGCAAATTCTATAGAAAAAAGTAGATGAAGGGGAGAAAGGAGGAAGTTTCAGACACAGAATACTTAGAAATTAGGTGAAAATTTGAAAGAAATAAGATCACCAAAACTTTAATATTGCTAAACAATAATTTTGTCATTTCAACATTAGTAGTTTTGTTTCCATCTTTTTTTTATGTCTCTAGTGGCTAAAAGCCTGAATTTTAAGCAATTAAGTATGTATAGTGAGGCTGTTGCACTGCAATATGTATTGGAATTTAAAAAAAATTATTTGGATTTTGTTTTTGCATATATATTTGTGTTAAGATTTGACTAGGTATGCATGTGATGTCTGTATATATTTACAGTTTTGTCCATAGTTAGCTACAAACCACAGGTCTGAGTCACTGTTCTAAAAAGTCATTGAACTGACATTCCACTGTTATGTTTTTCCATGAGAGCTATAAACACTATGGATCGTGAAAGCAGAAAAAAATACAGTGTTAGAATGAAAACTGTTTTTACAATTTCACATCAAAGCAATTTAGAAAGTTACTTTGCTATGAAAATGCCATAACTTTCCTATCTAAATGCTCTAATTTCATTATGGGGGTCTTTAATCTACCTAAACTTAAGTATACTGGCTCCAAGTGCTCAGCTATTCTTTTAAATGGTGATGTAGCTATTTATATTGATACTTAGAGTGAAAATTATCTCACCTAACTTTAGTTGTCTGTAATGTGAAAGTCTCCATCTGAGATACTCTCCCTAAAATCTCTTTATGGTTTCTCCAAGTGAAGCAAAGAGGCATTTTCAGGAGGCAATTTGTTCTTTCTATTTTGAGATGAGATTAATTGCTTGCTACCATTGGTTCTTTCACTCTCTATAGAAGCATAAAGGAATATATTAAGAACGCTTAGGGAAATTAGTTTTGGCATAGATATTCAAAAGGAGAAGTAGACATTTAGACAGGGGAGGCATGCCTTCAGATTCTGCACAGACAAATATAACAGAAAAAGCTGTGATAGTTAAGGAACGTGCTTCCAATTGTGTCTGCTTTGTAAGTAGGCATGTCAAACTTGAATGAAGGTGTAACTAAAAAAACACTAGATATATTTTAATGATCGTAAAAGAATCAAAACAAAGCATAGGGTAGACTTTATTTTATTGAATTTATACTGTCTACTGAGGACAGCTCTGGGGTATTCTGAGTAACTTCAATAATATTATTATCTGAGGGTATATTGGGGATATTAATTTCTAGGGTATTCTGAATAACTGCACAACCAAACTGCATAATTCATGGATGTTACAGTCCAACTGGCCTCTACTTGCATAGTATAGGATCTGTATATTTAGCAGCTTAATGAGCTGCTAGATATCTCTACATATCTATGGGCAGTTATGTAGACTGGATGTAAGTGGAAAGCAAAGCAATGCATTTTTACATCTGCTTTGGAGACTGTCCTACATTCAGGAATTATGGAAAATTTTTATTTATTTTAATTTTCTGAGGAGTATTACATAGTTTCTAACTTAGCAGTTCATTTCAGAATTTATGGTAATCGGATTAGCAAACTACTCTGATTGCCTAAGTACAGTACACTTTTGACACTAGAATGACTCATTCAGATTCTTAAATGGTGCAATAAATATCTTACTGTTTCCCTGAGTGATATCTAAAGAGTATTGTCATAGTCATAGTCATCTAGGTTGGAAGGGACCTTTCAGATCACCATCCTTTTCAGTAGAGGATAGCAGGAACAGGTTTACAGCAGTTGGCATCCTGAGAAAACTATTCAGACATGAGAATAAAGTTACTGAAGAAACAGAATTACTCCAGTTACATGAGAATAGCCTCACATTCAAATAAGTTCATTGATTGTGCACACATTATATGCTCCTTTTCTGAGATAGTGAGGTGATGAGGTTTCTATAATGGAGATAAGCTAGCTTTCTTCAAGCTTGTTAACAAGACACAGAAAAAGTATAACTATATTAATGAATCTTAATTTTAAAATACCTTAGCTGAAAAACTTTTAACAGTAAAACTTCCTTGTCTACCAAAGACTTTGACTAGCATAGTTGCTGTTAACAGTGTTACAGACATTTCTATAAATGTTATGCAAAATTATGTTCCATTAACCAAATAAATGGCTGTCCAGGTGCCTGAACTTTAAGTGTCATGTGAAGGAAGGCAAAGTACCACACTGACTGATGTCATTGGGAGAGGACACTAATCCACTTGAACCTCACTGGCATATGTTTTCACAACTCAGAATACTGAGTGGTGTGTCAGAGGCCAGTCACCCCAGTTTGTGCTTTGCACTCATAGCTGGAAAATTCCTGTTTCACAATTTAAACAATTTGTCTAAGTCCATCAGTTGTCCATGCTTTTTTTAATTGTTCTTTATTTCAAATTATGTTGGACACATTCAAATGATGTCCATAAAGTGGAGATAAACTAACAGAAATAACTTAAAACTAAATCAGAGTTTTAAATGCTCTAACACAGAGCCTTTAACTTCACCAGGTAAAGAGTATATCACATAAAACATTGCCACAGAATGGAGTAAAAACTTTCTTCTTCCATATCTTTCTATCCTAGTTCCAAAATAGCTACCTTCCCAGTAAATCCCACTGGCTGCTCCAGAACTTAAGAACAGAAAAAGTTGAAACTAACTGTGCTCTGAAAACTTTTCTTTCCTTTTTACCCTTCAGTGCAATATCAAAGAAGTGGCCCGTGTTTCTTCAAAACTGAAGCTCCATGCATTGCAAAGCTGAGCTGGTTTATGACTTTTCATCTGGCAATATAACTTACTAAATATATGCTAATATAACCCTTGAAGCAGAATCTTGAGTACCACAATAGTAACAACCCTTCGTGTCACCTACATTAATGTCTTTCATTCCCTTTCATCGTTTACTTTGCTTTAATGAGATGTCGTTATCTACAACATTTTTTCTTTCAGTTCTGCAGATAACATTTGTAATTTTCCGACACCCCTTCAAAGGTCTTGCTGATGACCTCAGCAGGCACCTCAGAAGATTTCTCAGTTCTCTCATGGTCAGAGGTATATTAATCCTGAGTCAAATGAATCTTAGCCTCTGATAAATGAAAATCAGAGTGAACAAACAACCAGTACCATCACGTTATGCACAGACTAACAATATGTATTTTCTTTTGATGCTTTTTTTTTTAACACCTGAAATACTCAGTGCCCTAACATGAGTATTGCATAAAAGCCATGAATATCTATCCATACATAAAAAAAAGAGAAATAAGAGATACCACACTCAGAGTCAAGCTCAATATATTCTATTACCTAGCCTGTGAAAACTTCAGATGGAAAAATCTGGAATAAAAGTTTTTTACCTTGAGTATAATCAGAACATGGTTTTATAGATTGCCTTATAGAAAAAGCAGATTAGTCAAGCAACCGTTAATATTTTGAAGACAGATGTTGCATTTATGTCATAATCAACTCATCTGCCTAGAACCATGTATGTTCCAAGATTGTATTTAAGTTGTAGTGCAAGTGTAATATAAAATGGGAAAAAAAAGAATAATGCTTAAAAATATCTGCTGCATCATTCACTTTTAATCCACTAATTAGAGTCAAACATTGTGGAATCAGTCTTCAAGCTGTTCAGAAGACTCAAACCTTGTGCAGGATCAGTTACTACAGTCTTGTTTCGAGCAAGTAAAAAAGATAATTATCTAGCATGTACTACCTAGGCCATTTAAAGAGTTACTCTTTAAAGCTTAGGGTCAGACAGAGGAGTGGTACACTATCAGGTGCAGGCTGATCTCGTGAAGTCTGGCTGCCTGTTTCAGTACTGAATGCTCTGTACCCAAGCTGGAGCTTTAAATAGTTCATAAATGCCATAAGTCCATTCTAGAACCTAATCCTTGTAACACAGAGTGATCAGAGTTGGGTAAATGGGAAAAAATCCAACTGTGCACTCTTGTCACATCACACATTTGGTCTTGCACTTAATCTCCCTAATGAATTCTGCTCTTGGAAAGCTTAAGGGATCAGATAAGGGATGTGCAAATCCACACAGACCCTCATTCCTCACCCACCCCCTCACTATGTTTAATATACCAAGCCCTCAAGCTGCCATCACAGTTTATCTGTTAGCATGCCACCTGGGCTTTGTAAACTTCAGTGTCTATGCTGGATCTCTGCCATAATTCAGCAGGAACATTTAGGCCTCCTGATGACTATGAGGTTGTAAAAACACACAGTTAAAAAAATAAAATATAGCCCACCCACCCATGCACACACAAATTTACATTTGGTAAAAAATTCTCAATAACATACTTCAAGTACTTTTTTCTATGAATTCCTGAATGGAATGAATATCTCTCCCAGAAAATTAATCAAAGTCAAGCATCCATCAGCCTTTCATTCAAGATGGATGAAGAATGGAGAAAAGCCCCAGGTATCAAATTTTACACTTCTTTTCAGTGTCATGCTAACTTTCAAATACACATGCAGAAGTCCAATGCCCAGGAGAAATTCACACATGATGGGATGAACAGTAGTAAAGGCTGACATGGTATGAAGAAGCAGTCTACTGAAAACCATGGGTCACCAGATTCTTAAATAGAGCATGAAGCAGATACCTCTGTTTTAGTATTGGCAAAGAAAATTTCAGCCATATGGCACAATGTACTTTACTTCAGAAAATCAGTATGGCTATTATAACATGGCCCCATGGCTCAGGTTTAAAATTTTGCCTGTTGCAATTCTAATTTGGATTAGTTTTGTTACTGTACTGACTTGAAAGGAATAAATTGTTCTCCATGAACAGGCTCCAGAGTTAACTAGATCAGTAATCATTTAAGACAGCGGATACAGTTCTCCATTCTGAAAAAAATATATTATACTAAACAACAGACAATTGACCTAAAAAGCTGGAAGTCAGTAACACTGATGCAAGTTTTTTGTTAACACTGGTGAAATGAATTGAAAGAAAAGAAAGCAATATTTGGATAAGGAAAGAAAGCAAGTGAACATAAGCAAGAAAGTGAATGAAAGAAGAATGACAAAATAGACAAGTCTTCCATCGGATACAATCTTGAATTTAACCAAGTCACACATCTAGTAATCCCATAGCTTTATGACATGTCTGCCTCAGAGAACCTGAATGTCATACTTTGCTCGTTAGCAAAGTATTTCTTGTCAGACTCACCCTTTGAGGTGTAAGATAGCAGCAGAGATGTACTGTATAAACATAAAAGCATGAGAGTCTTCTTTAAAGTGGAATGCTAAACATTATCTGAGATAAGAAAGGTGTCTCAGTATGTACTAATAATATCACCTGTACCCAAGATGCAAAGTGAGAACATGCAGAGCAATAGAAAAATTTTGTTTGCCGGGAACAGTGATGCTGAATTGCTTCTTCAACATATTTGTGAAACAGCATTTCTGCAGGTTTCTGGAATCATCTAATGACAGTGAAGATGTGCAACTAATGCTTATACAAATGTTATGCAAAAAACAATGTGGTCAGGCTCAAGAGGGTCAAGAGAAGGGCCACAGATATGATCAAAGGTCTGAGAAGCCTGCTGTATGAGGAAAAGCAGGAGCTAGACTTGTTCAACCTCAAGGAAAGAAGACTTAGGGGTTACCTCATCATCATGTTTCAGTATTTAAAGTGTGGCTAGAGAGAAGATGGAAACTGCCTTTTTATAAGGAGTTGTGTGGAAACAACAAGGGATAATAGGTACAAGCTACCTCTGGGGAGATTCTGATTGGACACAAGAGGAATGTTTTTCACAAAGTGACTCAGCTCTTGGAATGATATTTTCAGGGAAGTGATAGATTCCCCCATGTTGGACACTTTTAAGATTTAGTTGGACAGCATACAAAGCCATCTTTTCTAGACTATGCTTTGGAGAAAAAAGGATGGATCTTTTTCTAATCAACCCTCAATTTTCCTAGAGTAGCTTATATGTAAAATTATTATAGTTGGAATTGCCTCTGTATTATAATGATGTTGGTTTAGTTCTCTAAACCTAGATTTTATTGTTATACCTTTACTTTTGCTAACAAACGACACCAAATCATGTTTATTTGGAAAGTCATGCATTTGTACTGAAGTACATGACACATGATCCCTGGTAGTGAAATTATTATCACTCAGGAAGTGTAGAAAATTTTCTAGCATATGTTCCAACTATTTCGAAGGTAAAAAGATAGGAAAATGGCAAGGGAAAGGGACAGATAAAGGAAAGGGAAGGGAAAGTGGCAAATACGTTGGCCAACAGCATGCCAACTTTCTCTTAATTCATCTGCAAAACTGTATGCAGATGCTTGCATCTCATTTAGAAGCAACTAATAATGAACTGCAGAAATTAATACCTAAAAGGATTAGCAAGGAGTTATGATTACCACTAAAATTGCAAATTTTTATTCCTGAGTATCTTCAGTGATAAATCTGTGAGAGATTTATGAGGAAAAATGGATGTATATATTGCAAAATCCTCAAATAGTCCAATAGCAATAACTGAAACCAAAAGAGAGGTCATTTGCATACAAGGAGGGAGAAAAGTAGTTCTAGGCCGCTGTATTTGGTCTTCAATTACTGAAATAATGGAACACAGTATTGTAGTCAATAGAACTATTATTGCAGTTTCATGTTAAGTATAATATGAAGCGTCATTATACACTGTGCAAGTATGTAATAAAAGCTTATTAACTAAATAGAAATACATATATTAGGCACATTGTCTTTTTATCCCAGAACAATTTGACAAGCCATTCAATCTCTTTTCCTCAATTTTATTAATCATCATAATTGCAATCAAAGAAGCATTCTGGGGAGAATGTTATGATCTCAAGATCATAACATAACTTTAGACAGTCTTGAGGGGAGACAAATAGCAAGGAACATTTCTATTGTCCAGTTTTGTGCTGAACAACATGCTATGAGAATACAGAACAATCATAGAATCATAAAATCATAGAATAGTTTGGATTGGAAGGGACCTTAAAGATCATTGAGTTCCAACCCACCTGCCATAGGCAGGGACACCTCCCACTAGATCAGGCTGCTCAGTGCCTTGTCCAGCCTGGTCTTGAGCATCTCCAGAGAGAAGGCATCCACAACCTCTCTGGGCAACCTGTTCCAGTGCTTCACCACCCTCACTGTAAAGAATTTCTTTCTTATGTCAAG
>VZTY01005180.1:7040-24792 GCA_013400935.1 Turnix velox | reverse complement strand
GTGCACTTGATCCCACTGTCCATATCTCCTATGAAGATGTTAAATAGCACTGGTCCCAGTACTGATCCTTGAGGAACACCACTTGTCACTGGTTTCCACTTGGACAATGAGCCATTGACTGCAACTCTTTGAGTGCGACCATTCAACCAGCTCCTGATTGTAGAAAAAACTTTTCCCATTATTTTCCAGAAACAACAGATGTAAATTAGAAGGGGGTAGATTTAGACTCGACATAAGAAAGAAATTCTTTACAGTGAGGGTAGTGAAACACGAACAGGTTGCCCAGAGAAGTTGTTGAGACCCCCTCTCTGGAGGTGTTCAAGACCAGGCTGGACATGGCACTGGGCAGCCTGATCTAGTGGGAGGTGTCCCTACCTATGGCAGGGGGGTTGGAACTCAATGATCTTCAAGGTCCCCAAACTTCTGTATGATTCTATGATTCAGCTAAAAAAATAAAATTGCCAATAAAGTTTTGAAATAAATCAAAATGCAATAAATTTAATGTACATATATATAGTATGCAAAAATACTTACGTTTGCAAGTATTGTTTATATTTAAGTCAGTTTGGATGAAAACTGTCATCTTGTGTGAGCATCATAACTGTGTTTATTGAATGGTAACACTATTTTTGACCTGTATTATAAATATTATGGGACGTATATAATAAAACAAATCCCTTCAAATAATTTTGAATTTTACACCAGAAACTGTGATTTCCATCAAAATTAAACAAAATCACCATATTTCTGTATAATATTTGATGCAATGAAATTATATTTTTGACAGAACATTACTCCATCATAACAGATTTCCCCTGTTCTTATAAAAGTGATTATTATGACAGTATTTAATCAGGAAAATTTTCCACACACCATGCCAGCTCTCAGTGAAAACACAAAGCTTGATTAAACACAACCAAAGAGATGAAAAAATTTTATGGGTGTTTTGACTGATTGCAAAGCTCTGAATGATCATTTCTAAACTAGCAGCTTTTAGTAAAAAGCTAACATTTAAGACAATGTCTGATAAAATATTACCAGGAGACAAACATGATGAAGGATAAAAATGACATTTCTTAAGCACATCTGAATCTTCAGAGGGATTTTTGAAGAAATTTCTAATTAGAATATAACCTAGTGTTATGTACATACATATATTACGCATACATGTAAGTATACATATGTACATACTTATGTAGTACACTCATCAGACAAATGGGACAAATTTACATGAGAAGCAAGATTCTTACTGCACAAATACTTTCTGATTGTTTACTCTTCTTTCCCTTTATGCCTCCATTCAAATGTAAACAAATTGCATCTGGCTATGTTTGGTGGAACTCTCACTTTCTGAAGTCTTTCAATCACATCTTGTTGATCTTCTTGACAAGCTGACAGTTTTCTTTCATCTTTCTGGAATATTCTATCTTTTTAATTGAGGACTTCACATTATATTAGAATCCAATTCTGGATAGCTTTGATTGAGAACACTGGAAGTAAAAAATAATGAAAATTCTGTTGGTTTTGGCTAGTGGAAGAAGAAGACAATAACCATAAGATGCCTAATTTCTTCCTAGATTTCTTAGGTTTCCCAGCTTGAGTCCTCGATGGCCTTCTTCAATATCTATAGCTACCCTGTTTATTTTTATTACTAGCATTTAAATTATTTTTTTAATGAGCTTTTCTTCCACTTTAAATGAAGACTTTCCAATACATACAGTTTAAGCATATAAATGTCGTTATAAAAAGAGTTTTAAAATATTTTATATTATCTTGCTTAAAAATAAATTTGAAATTTTACAAGAAATCCTTTCCACTAAGCAATCTGAAACTGCACAGGGGTTCATTATTTTTCTTATTCTCTAATTCCATAGCAGTGTCATGCTGATAAATATCATCAGCAATGACATAAATTTTACTTAAATTAATACAAACAATACTGCTTTATTAGTTTGCACTATGGAGCACATCTGAAATCATCATGTTTTCTTTCCAGAGAATCAGCCTATCTTGAGCTGTCGCAGTGAATGAAGATGAGGGTCCATAATGATGATCAGAGATCTAGAAACATCTCCATTGAGGACAGGTTGAAATAGCTGGGGTTGTTCAGCCTAGAGAAGAGAAAGCTCCAAGGTGGTAGATGTGCCATCCTTAGAAATATTCAAGATCATGATGGATAGGGATCTGAGCAACTTAATCTAGTTGAAGGTGTCCCTGCAGATCCCTTAAACCACAAGCTATTCTAAGGTTCTATAATTCTTCACTCTCCTAATTTGCTGTATGGATGTCCAGATATTTGCCAAGTCATTTTTCAAATAAACAGCACATCAAAAGCCTTCTCTGCCCTTTGTTCTGCACCTCTATGGTTCAGAAAGCTCAAAGGTAAAATCGTACTTAGAAAAAGAATCAGATATTTGATTCCAGAACACCTAGACAGAGAAAATGGCATTGACATCTCAGATTAGCCAAAGAAAAGGAGAGATTAAAATACCACTTTTTTTTTTTTTAGGAAGGGGTGAAGAATGCTTTTAACAATAAGAATAAAGTGGTAAACAGATTGTCTAGTGGGTTTTAGGTAAATTCTTAGAAATTCTTACTGAAGAATTTGCACAAAGATTGTGCTCATGTTCTCTGATGCCCTGATTAGACCTCAGAAACAAACAGCACTCAAGGTAACTCCTGCCCTGCCTGCTTTCTGGTGACACTGATTGACTGTCAAGAACTTAGACTTCTAACTTATGCATCCAAATGTCTAATCACCTTAAACTTCCCTCTCCACATTTCAGATCGGAAAACAATTCCGTATCTTAAGAATTTGACAGTTTATCACAGAAGGAAACCAAGAAGCAAAGAGTGAACTCAGAGGGAATAAACAGCCAGCTGAGATTGACTAAGCAATGCAATTGTACTGCAAAGCAGTAACTGAACCTTATTTTGAGCCACTTCAACTAACTTGAAAAAATAAAAACAACAGACTATCAAATCCACCATGAGGGAAGCATATGTGAACTACACATGGTCTGAAAAAAGGGATAAAAGATACAAATAGGTCTTTTACTGTCTTTATGCCCTGATTCATAGAATCAAGAGAGCACTTAAACACATGCTTACTTGCAGGCATCTGCAAGTCTGGGGTTGTTCAATGCGGAAGTCAACAGATAAGTTCATAGGTGGTCCTGAATGGAAAGGAACATAAAACACTCTGTCAGCATTGTTCTGACTTGTGTCCCTACCTTTGCAGTACAATCTCACTTAAGTGCTTAAGTTAATTTCGGGTTATTTTTAGACAAGACACTGCCTACATCAGCTCTCAGCTGTGAAATACAAAAGCTTTTGGTGTTTATTGTGGCTTGCTTAGTCTAAATGGTTAGGTTTTATCTACCTGATAGTAGAAGTAAAACATGGCATAATTTCACAAGGTGATGCCACAGAAAGAAGTTCCTGCAGGTTAAAAATTATCAGTAGATAAATGTGAAAGTTTAGACCATCCATTTCAGCACCTCAGTTTAAGGTATGTGTTTAATCTCTGTTTACATTTTCTGTGACCATTCCGTGACTCACAGTAATCTTTATTTCATCTGGATGACCCTGTGTGGACTAAATAGCCCTCAAGTCATGAACTGCTTAAAAAATAAATAAATCCAAAACAAAACACTCCACTGCACACAGTTCTCCCCCCAGGGAAATGATGAGAGAACAAAATATGTGGCAGATGTTAGTCACATTGCTTAATGCACTACTGGAAGGCACTCAGACACTGTGGTGATCAGTGTGGTATGTGAATCTACATAGATTAGAACCATTTAGTAAACTGTAACCTAAACAGGCTCTTTTCATAGCTGTTACTGCAAAAAAGGTCTGTGAGGTGGAGATGCATGAGTTGTAGAATACCAGTCTTGTAAATGCCTTGGAATATATGTTCCCTTAAAAAAGCTTTGTATTTATTATTAAATGATGAGTAGAACAATTGTTTTCAATTTTTGGATCATTTATCTATGTTTTAATTTGCCATTCTGTTCATGAAGCATCAAAGATGCAAAAGCAAAGCCTTTAGAAAAGCTGCTTAGCACAATAATTAGCTTTTGTATTGAACATTAAGGACAAACATGAACCCAGAATAGAACAGTAATAGATGAACCAGAAAAACAGAATGCATCTGCCAGAAAAGATGGGACAGTACAATTGGTTGAAATGCTGGCCATTTCCCTCTGGATGAATGCAAGTAAGTTGGCTCCAGGCCACACAAGATAAACTGCAAATTTTGTTGTGTTTTTGACTGGAAATCTAAAAGAAAAAATGCTTAAAATAAACTCTATATCTACAGAAATTCTGAATTTTTCCCTGAGAGATTTTCTGAGAGATTTGTCCAGCACAGAAATTAACAGTATAACCTGTTCTTCTACAAAATCTATCCTAGCAAGTTATAGTTACAAGGCTCATAGATCCAATGTCTGCAAAACAGGTAAAATCAGGTGGTTGAAAGCTTCTGCTGCTTTGCATTTCAGCAGGAAACCTCACAATATTCTAACACAAAGAAATTTCTAACACTATTTAAATTGCTGTAACAGGAAAATAAACTTTTCTTCTTTTGGTTTTATCTTTTGCTGACTCAGTGCTTGTGAAATAAAATATACCCATCATATATGATAACACAGTACTTTTTCCTTTTTCTTTGCCAGTAACTTCAGTTATCTTAAAAAGCATGACATTACATTTTATAAAAAAACAGCTATTAGATAATGGCTTGTAAATGGAGTAAGACTGCCAAAGTCAATGGCACCAGTAAATGAAATTTGGCCATTTTAAATAACAAAGAAAATATATGCTCTTCAGAATACGCAATTTTTTAAAAAGTCCTGCAAACAATCTTTGAAATTCTATGAAATTTTGAATATCTGAATATTTCTTAAGATCTGTTTAAGTTCCCATATTGCCAATAATTTTTCTTCCCCAATGTCATGACAAACCAATCATCAAAAAACTTCTTGGCATACTTGTTCTTTTCAGCTTCAGCTTGCTTAAATTCACTCAATATTTTTACAGGGAATAACATGAGTTTAGCTAGCCATCAGAAGCTAGTAATGAAAATTTCTCTCAGTAAGTAGTCTGGTAATTGGAGTAGACTGACTGTACCAAATTGGATGTGTGACAACTCAGCAAAATACAGATTTCTGTTGCTGAATTCAAAATAAAGGAATGAAATGCTAGTAATAATTTTAACAGTGATACTACTATACTACAAAGTATATATATTTTTTAATTTAAGCATGCTTCGCAAATTACAAGTGATATATCCTCACATCACTCATGGGGAAATAAAAAATGTTCCTACCCTTTTCAGAGAAGTTTCTTATTGAGAAATTGACACTGCTGAGCTTGCTGTTGCAGGATATAAATCAAGCCTTAAAGAGAGAAGGAATATGAAGTCCAGAACTCCTATCCATATTGTAACTCCATTGTGCCATGTTGTCCCTCATGCCTTGCTGGAAGCACACAAAGGATAAAGTGTTTAACTTTTTGGCTATTAGTGGTAAAGATAATGCTCCTTTTCTCAGGCAAGGCAATGTTGCTGAATGAACATTCAGAAGCAGTCAGTACAGAGAGAATAAGCTGGACATTTTGCTGCAAATTTTTGTCATAAGTGTTGAATGTAATGTTTCATACACTGGCATGAAATTTGTTCCCCTAAAGTTCTGTTGGAGAAGATCTGCACTAACTCAGTTCTTGGTGAAGTCTCATCTCTGGCTTTCTGGTCATTCATGAACTTGTGCTTGTCTGGGAAAATAATATATCTGACAGAATAAAACACCACAGCATCCCCTAGAAGACAGTCTTTTAGAAAAATGCCCAACACTCCCCTAAAGATAGGATTAATTTCAAATGAGTTCTGTTCACTTCTACAAGGAATTTGTAAGAATCAGCAAATTTTCTTTGCCATTTCAATAATTCAGAAACCTCATCACAGTAATTGTCTTGTAAAGTCAATAAAGCATTCTAAAAAGGTACAGAGACAATTCAGCCAATCACAAAATATGAGACAGAGAAGTAAAAGTGCAGCAAGTGGACTTTTTGAATGTGTACTTTACACCAAAGGCATTGCTTTGAAAAGATGACCCATTATGGTGGGTTAAACTTGACTGTCTGGCATGCATGCACCAGGCTCTCTAACTCTCCTTCCTCAGCAGGACAAGGAGACAAAATATGACAAGAAAGATGAAATAAAGACAGTGTGATTGCTTACCCACTATCATCATGGATAAAGCATGCTTGATTTTGGAGAAGGCAAATGTAAATTATAGCCAACTGAAAGGATATTACAGTGGTGTCAAAAGAAGGACAATGTTCAAAATACATACTCCTACTTGTCTTCCCTCTTCCCAAGCTTCTCTCTTTTATTCCTGCTCCTGAAATTTCTGTCTCCTTCACAAATGGCAGAGAGGAGATAGAGAATGTTGGGGAATGTTAGCTATCATCAGTTCACAGGATGTCATCTCTGCCACCCTTTCTTCATACTTCTAACTTTAGTGTGGGCTCTTTTCCATAGGTCCTGCCAAGATCTTGGTCCTTTGTGGGATCTCTGTGGACAGCAGCTTCCTTCAGGACATTTACATCTACTTTGGTATGGAAACTTCTCCAAGATGACTATATAGTGTGGGTATCTGCTCCACCACAGTCCTCCATGGGCAGCACAGAGACAAACCACACAACCATGATCTTCACCACATGCTGCAGGGAAATCTCTCTCTGCTCTTGAACCTGGAGTACCTCCTCTCTCCTCTTTCTTCTCCTTGTTATCTGCAGGGTTGTCTCTCTCAAATATTCCTCACTCCTCTCTTCCAGATGCTGTGAAACATTTTTAATTTTTACCCTTACTTACAATTGTTAATGTAGGAGTGCCACTAGCTCAGCTTCTGCCAGCAGTAGGTCTGTTTTGGAGATAGCTCTGTGGGACATGGAGGCCGCTCCTGCTCTCTTTTCACAGAGGCTACCTTTTCAGACCCCCCGTTCCTAAAATCCTGAGACATAATCCTAGTGCCTCCATGAACATTTGAAATCTTGTTTTCATTTGAACTTTACAACTAGTCTTACAGTTCTGCTTCTGGCACATGCTAGTATCAAACCATCCTTTTAATGGGAAATTGAAGTTAATAAAAGTGGGCTTATGAATCCTATACTGTGGTATCTTTGTTTTAAACATAGATTTCATAGCAGTTGTTAAATTAAATTTTATGTTATTAATTTTTTAAAAATCTCATCTGGTGTATTAGTAGTATAACACAAACAGAAGAAATGACATAGCTGTTTTAACCTGCTGCTATTTTACAGCACTAGAAAACATCCATTTGAACAAAGATGTATATACTTACATTCACAGAAGATTCAGAGGTAAGTGCTTGAATGGCTATAGCATCCATTGGATATGCTTTCTTCAGAGAAAATTGAACTAGCTGATTGAATGTCTTCTTGTAGTGGAATTTTCTTCAGTGGTTTTCCCAGAGCTTTCATATTTTCATGACATAAGTTTTACTGTTTCCCTTTTTTTTTAAGTAAAGAATTTCTCAGGTATTCAGAAATGTAAAGTTGTTTCACTGTGTTGTTAACCTATTTCTGCTGAGTATTTCTTGTAATTGGTTCATGAAATCAAATTTTCTTCTGCCAGGAAAAAAGTATAATAGAGAGAAAACACAATTATAAAAAAGCATACAGTTTATTTGAATTAAAACATTTTTTCACTAAGTGTACTTAGTGTATTAATACTACAGACCAATCCCACTGCGTCTTTTGCATTCAGAGGAGCACATTATGGAAGCCTCTATACCAGAGAATCCACAAAAAAATTTTCTGTTACATTCTCAAGGAAGCTGAGGCCCCAGCATATGAAAATGCAGGGAAGAAGGGACACTCCTATGGAAATTAGCTATTTGTAGCAACTTGAAAGGAATGTGGCAGCTTACAAACAACACTTCTTCAGCAACATTCTCCTTATCACATACCATACTGTTCACTTAGGAACAGCAACAGCTGCTTCAGAGCTACACAACAAAAAAGCATTGACATGTTAATACTGTCAAACTTCTTTTGTATTGGCCAGAGGTTTGATTAAAAGCTGGCCTTGGGGAGAAGTGGTGGGTATAGGTAATTTTTCTGTGATAAAAGTGCTGCTTTGAATGTTTCTTATTTGTTGCTTTTTCTAGTCTATGCCACTGTCGTGGACTTCCCTTTGTGAACTCCTTGCAGAGAAAATACTTCCATTCTGCAGATATTTATATGATAGGACATGAACAAGGAATACCAGATTTGTCATGATTTATTTGCAATATCTGCTGATCAGAAGAGAATGGTCTGAGATTAACTGCATTTAACACCCTGATGCCAATTATAGAGAACTAGAGTAGGTGACAAAGTTTCTTGATAAGCATTCTAGGCCATTCCTACATACTAACTAGTCATACAGAAAGCTACCAGAGAATCATGTTCTTGTCTTCAACCATTCACTCAAATGCTAAAATACACTCATTGCAAGAAGAGAAATCTCATCATAACAGAGAAAATTTAAAGGAAACAAATCGTAACAGTAGTAAAGCTTTCCACTTTCAAGGCTTTACCATAAATGGACAACATAGGGAGCATTTCTTTGGAAAAACATGAGCCTGGTAATTATACATAATGTTCACATCACTGAAATACAATTTCACCTTGTAAGGGCTATGGTCGCAGAATGAACAAATGATATGCTTTTCCTTTTGAGGTGCCTTTGCTCTTCCACTGTTGCATTCACTCTGTCTTAGGTAAATGGGAAGTGGCTGCTATCAAATGAAATAATAACAACAAAGAATTTCACTGTTGGTGGTAGCAAATCATGCAGAAAAAGGGTTATGTTCTTTTATTTTTCTTGCTTAATTCCCGTGAAATTTAGGTGGCAGTGTCCCAATTATTGTTTCATGAAAAGTGTAGTCTCTGTGTTTTCCTTTTGCTACCAAAATATTTCCCCTGTTGATTCTTTGCAGCAATAATAAAAGCAGGAAGTGTTGTAACAAATGGAGAAGAAACTCACATAAATAAAAGCAGTTGACATGCACTAGGCCATGCATGGAGGCAACCAGAATTAGCCAGCGCATCCTTTTTATAAAGTAGTCACTGAAAATATTCATAATGATTTTATGTTTTTTTTATAGTGATTATACGTTTTTAGACACAGCTAGTTCCAGTTTACACTGACATACTGTCATCAATTATACTTTACCATCTGTGGACATAATTAAGTTTACCCTTAAGTTTGATTTTAGAACATATCATTCACAAATTACTCTTGTTTACTAAACACACATGGAATGTGCAGCAACTGAATAGTGTGCTTTTTGAACAAACTGGAAGTAATTTTGCAAGCAGGCCTTAGGGCAATACATATATATTTTACACATTCTCAATGTATAACACACCTAAGACCTTTTCAGGATTCAAAAACTCTATGCCATTGAAAAAATTTCATTTATATTGTTACCTATTTCTGTGATTATGAATTGCAGACACCTTAAAATAGATGTAAAAGACATCAATGCTATCTTGATAGTGCGGGTCTTGCAGCAAAGAAGAACTAGAAAATATATATGCCTTTATTCCAGAAGAAGTAAAAGATTTCTCACATAATATTTTATCAACATATAAAAATCTTATCAGTTACTTAGCTCTGTGGGAGGTATACAAGAGCATCTTTTGCGAAGTGCTCTTAGTCTAAGAGACTGTCTCAGTATATCACATTATATGCATTTTATGCCCTTAATAGATAAGCATAGTATTTATACTTACTGTAAGATTGCTCCCTGTTTGAACAATTATGAATTTGTTATTCACTTTCTGTGAATCAGAATTGCTCCTGCAAATTAACTGCTTTACTATATGTGTCTTCCTATTAACCTATTTGCTAAAATAAACATGAAAATCACAGACCACAGGGATTCAAAATCAGTCAAATTGAATCCATGTAAAGATTCAAACAAAGAGCGGCACGTATTTTTTCAGTACTCTCCAAGCTCTGACCTTGTTAATATATTAAAAAGTAAGCTAGCAACATGAAGATGTTTTTTAGATCTCCTAAGTGGAAGCATTTCAGAGGGAATGAGAAAATGAGATGAAAATCTATTATTAATATACTATTTCGTACCACCAACCCAGTGTGGCATACCTGTGTCTTCTACAAGGTCAAAACAACAGAGTTGATTGCAAAACTGTTCCAAGTCCTTTTACTATAATATGTTACCACCTCTGAATCTTCATGGTTTATATCCATGCAATAACTCTGAGAGATAAAAACATTCCCTCATCCCTGTTTGCACAGGAGGAACTAAGACACAAAAACAAAAGACCACATTTCAAATTGCATCCAGAACTTTGAAAATACAGAAATTGGCAGGAAAGCAAGGAATACTACAATTAATAGGTGAACTTAGACATGCTTCATGCCTGTGAAGAGAGAGACAGGAGAATCATGCCAGAGAGAAATTACTGACCCCTATCAAGAAGCCTTCTTTTATTGAATACTGGCTTTTCACACAGCCTATTTGAATTTCTCAGGTTTGCTCTGTTTTTAAGAAAGTCTAGGGCTTAAAACTACTTAAGATATCAACTTATGAGATACAAAGTGTTAAAAATGTACTGTTTTGAGTGGGATTTAATCAGCCAAATAGAGAATGGGAAGAGGTTTTAAACAAAACAGTGGGCATTTTCTGAAAGGTTTTGAGTTCTATGAGAGAGATAGATAACATGTTCTAAACATATCCTGATCTGTTTCCAAAAACCTTGATGCCATTTGCATGATGAGCAGTGAGATGAGAAGTAGGTTGAAAATTGAAAGCAGCTGCAGGAATCTGTCTGAACTAGATGTCCTACTGCTTGGTCCCACTTTGACCTGCACTGGAAAACATTCTAGGACATCTTTGTAGCCAGCAACACAACTCAGTCTCAGCAGATTGTGTTATGCAGAGTTACTCCTGTAGAGGATGTTGGGATTCTTCATAAATAATCTCTTAGCTGTGAAGAGACATACATAATCCCTACTCTGGTCAGAAATATCAGCTGAGAGTGGGAGGAAAAGCTGTAGACTGACTGGAACAAGCAAATTCAGACACTAGAGACCCTAGAGACAGTGTAGATAGTTCTGTCTGTAGCCAAGACAACAGTTCCCAGAACTGCTCAAATAATGGCAGAAAGTAAAGTTCTGTATGTTTTTTTAGACTTTTGAGCCTCTGTTCAGTATATCACGAACCTCAACTCTTGTATCCTAGTTGTGAGGGACACTCTCTCCAAGGAGAAGAGGGACAGAGAAAGCAAGAGACTTATGAGTTTGAAAGAAAATAAGCTACCTTAATGAAATATTAATAATAAAAAAGAAAGGATAACTATAGCAAAAAAGAAAACAATGAAATATTTACTATATATACAATCTATATCAGGCTAGCTCCTAGAATGACTAATATGTCGCTGTGAGGCACCAGGAAAGTCACAGACTGGACTCAGTGATGGAAAGAAACTGGATTCTGCATCTGGTTTCAGGAAACTTATGTGGAGATCAAAGGCAGACAAAGACAGAATCCTCCTCTGACACCAGTCATTGAAGGAAGAAGCTGATAGGATGGAATACCCTGTAAGTCAGGTTTTTTTCACCTGTCCTGTCCACTCCTCTCTACAGGTTCAATCCCTCTATGCTTTTCTACTTTCAACCCGCCAGTGGTGCAAGTAACAAAGTTAGCTGACTTCCATCGATACAGCAATAAGGATAAGCACAAATCTCTTTGCCTGTCATTCCTTGATATAAAGTATAAACCATCAGGTCTTACCACTCTGGAAGCAAAGTATTCTTCTAAGCTGTTAATTTCAGAGAGTTTAGTTGGTTAGAAGAAGCTTAGTTACAAAGTAAAATTACTGAACAGAAAATTAGTTCTATTTTACCTCAAACTTGGTATCTGAGTATTATTTTTTTTAAAATAGCAGATAGAAAGGTATTTAGAGCAAATTCTTATTCTGCAGCATGAAAAGCAGAACTATCATACGTACTGTCAGTAGTGGCTAAGGTACCTGGGGACTTACCTAGGGAAACCTGCCAAGTCTCATAATAAACAACCTGAGGCTAGACACCTCCTGAAGCCTTACAAACTTAAACCATTTGCACACAGTAAACATATGGTCAACTCAGTGTGATCCATCCTCAGTTGAGAGGATTTGGGTCTGCAGTTAGAAAAACTTCCATCCAAGAATCTGAGAGATATAGCCAAAGAAGGATTTTAGTACAGGATTCAAGAGAAGAAGACATGATATGGCAATATGGCATCATTATCACCCCAGAGAGCGCGAATAAATGCTTCATTAGTACCTTACCTCCTCTTTTATGACTTTGTGATTGGTGTATCAGAAATAAAATGGGATAAGACCTGACCTGAATAGGATTTCATAGCTTTCTTTTACTGTTTACATGTGGTTTTAAAAGTATTTTAAACTTATAAAACTGGCAGCTTCAATTTAAGGAAGAGATTCTTCTAAATTTTTTTTAATATTTTATATATGCTTATCTTTTATGTTCTGAGGTTTATGATTTTGCATTTGATAATCTTTTTTCTTATTTAATTTGTCTGATCTCTAAAAGTGTCTTACAAACATTTACCCTTAAAGATGCTGTCTCCCTCCCATACTTTAAGCAAATATGCAAGACTCAAGAAAGGAATTCTGATGATAGAGACCTCTGAAAAATCTGATGTTTTTAGAGGAGACTCTAAACACATACTGAAACAGTTACCTCCAAATACTAAAACTTTGTAACTTTTTTGGCTGCAATCATTCATGTATGACACATTAAAGGTAAACAAAAGAGCAAGTAATTGGTAAAGTTAAACAATTATTGGTATGCTCTAGAATAAATTTCTAAACCTGTCCTAGGACAGTAGGAAAAGAAAATCCCTCTACAGAAATTAAGAGATCTGTAAACATCTATTGAGGATTAGCTGTTAGAATGTATTAAGAATGTACTTCAAATGCTCACAGACATACTCTCCTTTGCAGCAAGAAGTTTTCCAGTTGATGTAGGCTTCATGAGCGAGACTACCTTTGCTTTTTCATTAGCAGTCTCTGTTTCCCAGGGCTTATCATAAAGGATGTGTAAGCATGAGAGACAGATGTAGATAGATTTCAAAGAGACAGAGAGACAGAGTATATAGGCTGTAACTGAGAAAGATCTATTCCAAGGTTAATATTTCAATGCCTTGTGTTTGAAATAACAAACTAAAAAAAAATCTAAATGGAATTGTTCTGCAAAAAATGCATTTTGTAGAGTCAAAGCTACTCTTTAGAGCAGGGAGTGACAAGGATGAAATTTCAGAATACTAGCTTAATTTATCAACTAATTTTTCTGTGAAACCTCTGTCATCATACCCCTTATAAATCAAGTCCAAATGAACCCCTCCTAAGCAAGATTCTTCTCGGAACAAATTACAACCAGGAATCAGAGAAAAAATTCTGAAAGATCTCAAGCCTCAGAGGACTTAATGCATTTATTGAACTCTGAGGAGGACTTTGAGTTTTACAATAGTGAAGGTAAATACATAGAAATTTACATTTTAGTACTCAATATAGATTCTGGTCTTTAAGAGACTATTAGCTTACAGTGAAAAGATGTTGTTCTAAAGTTAATGTAGAGTGGGATGCAAAAAATCAAGCTATTTTCCTTTTTGTCTTATTAATCATCAAAAGAAAAAAAATGCATCTAAGTTTGGAAGTGATTTGTAACTTTATTTCTTCCACACACAATTGTAAATTTCACTTAGTAGATAAGACAATGAAATCTTACAAGACATTTGGCATTTTTGAAATGCAACTTTACCATATTACAGTATTAGTGGTTTTGTTTCACACAATGGGAAAGGGTTTTTTTAATTATGTTTGCCTTAGAAGTCTCATAATTTAAGTCCTTTCATAGAATAATTCAGAACTCAAAGTCCACTTTGTCCAAGTGTGAAATAGCAGCCATACTGCAATTAGAAATATCAACTTAGTTGGGTAACAGAGTCAGAAGAGGCAAATTTCTATTTTTTCTTCTTTTTTTGTTGACACAAATGCACATAGAAGTAATACCCTAACTCTGTTCAGCAGTGAATGCAAATAAAGGAGCTTTGATCATAACTGAAAATACTGAGCCTTAATTATGAGAAAAAAAACCCCTATTTTCCAGTCACTGATTAGAGAAGCGTAGTGAATTAAACACCTGCCACACTTTACACTAATAAAGAAAGATTGATTTCTTTGTGATAAATACTTGGTCAGAGTCACAGGAGATCAGATGTTGGGTACCATATGTATTCAAAGACTGTTGCCTATGGAAAGAAAATCTTAGATTTTGACTCTGAATGCAGCACATGTTTCAGAATCTGCTTTGCCTCTCCTAATGTTATTTTCCAGCCTTGGACATTTTCAGACACTATGTCAGATACACTATTTACTGCTTCATAAATGTTTTACTTCAGTCTCTTTATAACACATTACCTTTAGATAATATCAAAATAGCTGTTGGATTTCTGTGGTTGCTAATTTAAGCTCAGGCATTCTTAGACAAACAAAAAGAGAAACACTTTTCAGAAGAACCATGCAAAATATTTATCACCTTCGGTTAGCTCATGTTAATGAAAGGAACTCAAAAATTCTGCCATGTGGCAAAACATAATGATAGGATCCACATGCATTTTTTTAGGAGAAAGGAGTTGTAAACATTACTTTACATGTTCATACAGATTAGTTTAAACTGTTTCTACTATAAAGAATATGAATATCTATCAACAGCACAGGATGACCAAGTCAGGGAGTATTACACTGGATGCACATAAGTTCGTGGAACCTAGTGGTAGCTGATTGACATAATTGCAAGGGTACACTTGATTGTCACTGAATGGCTGTAGTGACTAGAAAAGAAAAAATATCACTCCTATATTCAAGAATGGTAGAAGGAAGATTTGGGAAACTGATCTGCCTCGTCTCAGTGCCTGGAAAGATGATGGAGCAAAATCTACTGTAAAGCTTTTACAAACACATGAAGGACAAGAAGGTAACTAATAGTAACTAGCAAGGATTTATGGGAGCAAAATCATGCTTAACAAACTTAGTAGACTTCTACAATGATGTGAATATCTTGATGAACTATGTCAGAGCATCAGATACTGTTTACTTTGACTTGAGAAAAGGCTTTGACGCTGCCAATCATAACAACATCATAGATAAACTGACAAAGTAGGATTTGGACAAGTGATGGATAACAGATTAAAAACTATCTGAATGGCTGGGCCCAGAAGACTGTGTCTAAAAGTCCCATTGGATGCAGTTGCCAGCAACGTACCACAGGGGTCTGTTCTGGCTCAAATACACTTCAATATCTTCATTAACGATTTGAATGACAGGATGAAGCCTCAGTAGGTTCACAGATGAAACAAACTAGGAGTAATTAGTACACCAGATAGTTGCAGCACCATTCAGAGGGACCTAGGCAAGGGTAAATAGACAAGTTTTGCATCTGGAAAAGAATAACTACGCACCAGCATGCACAGATGAGTATCTGTAAAACAGTGTTGCCAAGAAGGATTTCAGGGTCCTAGTGAACAACAAGCTTACTATGAGCCAGTGATACACCCTCAAAGAAAAGGATACCAACGGTCTCTTTGACTACATTAGAAGTGTTTTCAACAGTTTGAGGGAGGAGGTGATCCTTCCTCTCTATTCAGTACTGCTGAGACTGTATCTCAAGGGCTGGGTTCAGTTCTGGGCTCTGGTATAAAATTTATAGAATCATAGAGTTGCAAGGGACCTTCAGAGGTCATCTGCAGTGGTCAGGGACATCCTGCACTAAATAAGGTCACTCAGAGCCTCATCAAGCCTGGCCTTGAATGCTTCCAGGGATTGGGCCCCCACCACCTCTCTGGGCAATCTGTCCCAGTGTCATGTAGTGACATGATCTGACAAACAGTCCTTCCCCAGCTTTCCTGTAGACCTCCTTCAGGTTCTGGTAGGACACTATGCAAATCCTCCAACGAATTCTCTTCTTCAGGCCTAAACGACCCCAACACTCTCAGCCTGTTCTGGTAGGAGAGGTGCTCCACCTCCCTGATGATCCTCATGGCCCTCCTTTGGGCCAAACTGGTTCAGGGACAGGAGTATCTTTCATATGAGGTAAGGCTGACAGAGCTGGGACTCTTCAGCTTTAAGGAGGTTCAATGGGATTTCATCAATAAGATACATGATGGGAGGACTAGAAATAATGGATGTAAATTGGAAGGGGGTAGATTCAGGCTAGATATAAGAAAGAAATTCTTTACAGTAACGGTGGTGAAACACTGGCACAGGTTGCCCAGAGAGGACGCCCCCTCTCTGGAGGTGTTCCAGACCAGGCTGGACTGAGCAGCCTGATCTAGTGGGAGGTGTCCTGGCCTATGGCAGGGGGTTGAACTTGATGATCTTTAAGGTCCCTTCCAACCCAAACTATTCTATGATTCTATGATTCTATGTGTGTAAATACCTGAAGGGAAGGGGTGAGGAAAAGGGAACCAGACTCTGTCATAGTGCTTATTGGCAGGGTACAGTCAATGGGCATTATTAAAACAAAAATATTCCAATTGAACACAAGAAAATACTTTTCTGGTTTGAATGCAGACAAACACTAGAACAAGTTGCTGAAAGGAGCTGCAGTGTCTCCATTTTTGAAGATCATCAAAAACCCAACTGGATGTAATCCCAAACAACCTGCTCTAGCTGACCCTTCTTGGAAGAGAGGTAGCTGGACTAAATGACTGCAACTGGAAGGGTTCAGGGATTCACAAATAACAGGCAATTAGCCCAAGTATTAAACATAAAGATACTCTGTTATATGACTAAGCTAATTTCTTAACTTCCTAACCCCCCCCGCCAACACTTTCACACGGGACGAGCCAGACTGGCGGGTAAGGGGTTAAGGTTCACGCTTCCCGGCAGGCAGGGGCGAGTCCTCCGGAATTCAGGGCTCCGGGGTCCGCAAGTATGGATCTGCGGGCGTTCCGGAGACGGAAATAGAAGGAAAGGCAGCAGTCTTTCCTCCTTCTTCTTTCTTTCGTTCTTTCTTCCTTCTTCCTTATTCTTTCCCTTCGGCCCAGTAGCTCCGGGGCTCGGGTTTTATTCCTGTCCCGGCGAGTGGGGCTCGTACACGCCCGGACTGTGGGATCCGGGAACAGGTATTTTGCAAAGTTCTGCTTCCGCTGGCAGGCATGCACCACCCTAACCGTGGGTGTCGCTTTCCCACCAAGGTCCCTGTGTTCTCTCCTCTGTCTTGAAGGCTAGCTGCAAGTTATTTTTGCTCTTTGTCGGGCTTGTACTAACCTCTTATCAGATTTCTCGGGCCCAGAGTCTCATTCCCAGTAAACATTAGGGCTGGAGGAGAAGGGAATCATAACCCTACAAACTAGTAAAAGAATCAAAGGAAACCAAATTCAAAGAATCTCATGGCCTTCAGAGATAATCTAAAAATTTTTCCATCCCCAGTACAATGACCTTAAGTAGTCCCTTCCAATCATTGGAGAGTGGCTTGAGTGCAGCTCTGAAGAGAAAGACTTGGGAGTGTCAGTTGATGACAAACTCATATGAGCCAGGAGTGTGCACTCGCAGCCAAGAAGGCCAACCAAATCCTGGGTTGCATCAAGAGGAGTGTGACCAGCCCCTCTACTCAGCACTGGTGAGACCCCACCTGGAGTATTGC